>WOXC01007523.1:0-191399 GCA_011680675.1 Gymnobelideus leadbeateri | reverse complement strand
ACCTTGCAAAGTCATATACATGCCCAAAGCTATCATTTATAAGGCTACACTGTAGGTTTTCAAGCTATTAACTGAGCATTGATTTTAAATTTTTATTTTTGGTCTGATCCATTTATTTATGAAAAAGGTAAGACATTGGATAAAATTTTAAAAGATTAAAAAAAGAATATTTGTTATTATTAAATGTTTATCTGCATTCATTATACAAAAAACTGTGATAACGTGAAGCTTAGGAGCTGACATTTAACATTTACTCGAATTCACATCCATTACTTGGTTGGGTGGGTTTGAAAATTGAAGAATAGAGAGGGTTGAATCACCTTAGTGAAAGGAAGATAGGGTAACCAGATAGGGTAACGACTTCCCAAAGGACCACTGCAGTCTCCTTCATTGCCTTTTTGCTGTTGTTATGTTTTTAAATTTCACAGAAGGCTTTGAATATCAGAGCTAAGCGGGACCTTTGAAATCATTTCATCCAATCCCTTATTTTTTATAGGAAGGAAATGAGGTCTGGAGAAGTGGGATGACTGACTAAAGGTCGCGCAAGGCCCAGGTCTCCTCCTGGCTAGGCCCATGTTCTTTCTACCACATACCACAATGCCTTTTTTCTTCTTACTGATTAAAGTATGGGTCAATCTCTTCTCCTTTCCCTACTTTCTTTCTACTTTCTCCTGTCTCCTCCCTCATATGTTGGCGTATGAGGAATGTTTGGAACCACACTGTATTTGGGCCTTCCCAAACTTTGTTCTTTTTAAAATGTCACTCTACACGGTGTTAACAATGTGGTTCAGGGAATACATGATTTACTCAATCTTCCATAATGAAACGTTTCCTGTTGCCATGCTTATTATATTGAAAAGAATTTTTCAGTAAGACATACAAGATAAAATGGATTGTTACTAATGAGTTACACCCAACTCAGCTCTAAAATCTATTATCCTAAGAATCCAGAAAAAATTCCCACAGACAAAACCTCCCTGACTGGCTATAATTGGATTAGTTTATGACCCAATTCTATCTGATACTTGATTGGATCCAACTTCCTGGTCCAGAGGTGCTTAACCTGGGGGTTTGTGAACTTGTTTTAATATTTTGATAACTATATTTCAATATAATTGATTTCTTTTGTAATTTTATGTGTTTCATTTCATTCATTTAAAAACATCATCCTGAGAAGGCATCCATGGGCATCACCAGACTACTTATGGGGCTCAAGACACACACAAAAAGGTTTAGAACCCTGGTTGTAGACATAAAATAAAGAGTCACAGAATGCCTTGTACCCAATAACACAGTTTAGCTTAGAAGTCTCTGAACACAAGAGATACAGTGCTAGTCTCAAAGTTTAGTGAGATCACAAGGGGAATTATAACCAGATGGTATGTGTGTGTGTGTGTGTGTGTGTGTGTGTGTGTGTGTGTGTGTGTGTGTGTGTGTGTGTATGAGGGATGAATATCTCTCTTTGTTTTTTGATAGTTATTGCATCTGTTCATTCATACATTCATTCATTTAATCACTCACATTTATTAATTCATTCAACAAATCTTTGTTTATCATCTATATATTAAAATATTGTTCTTCAGGGCCTACAAAGGGGCATGTAATGGGGTTTTGTACATATGTGGACCCTATCAATTTGCTAAGATGGTATATATGGAAGATACTAGGGAGCTGCTTCTAAAAGAATAGTAATGGATATGCATGGATATTCTGTAAATGTTTGTGATTGGCCTACCATATGTTTGGGAAGAGTCTTTTCCCATTGGCTGAATTCTAGAATTGTCTTCATCTTCAAAAGGGTCCCAGTCATTCTGACCTTCTCTCTTTGCTGCATTCATGTCTTGGGGAGCATGGTGACTCACTCATGTTACCCGGCAAGATTGTACTCTAATATAGTTTTCCCTCTTCCCCTAACCTTCTAGCCCAAGGCAACATGATCCATGAGAAAAAGGGTCTCCATGTCCTTTTAGCTTGTTCTTTCTATTCTAGGTATTAGGAGTTTCAAAGGCCAGGAGTGTGTAGCACCAATGCAATAATCACAGTGCCAGTGGCTACTGCAAATATGCTGACATAGTTTTCAATCCCAAAATATAACACTCTCTGTATAGAAGACAGTAGCAAAACATTTATTCAGACACCAGAAAAGAGAATCCTCTAGCCAGAAAATCAAATCCATCAGAGTATCAAAGAAATTAATACACTACAATGCAACAGAGAGCCACACCATCCCTTAGCCTTCCCACAAACCAACACTGAGAAGCCTAGCTGTCTCCCTGGGTGTGTCATCTCCTCCCTCCAGCTCTAACTGCTCTGACTCCCAGATTCCTTAGAGCTCTGATCTACCCTTCAGCAAACTCCTCCCACCACAGGCTCCTTGTGATTACATTCCACCTATTAGAGAGTAGAGAATATCTTCAAATCAGGGAAGATCTTTAAATTCCCTTAGGCTTATTAAGGGGCAGAGAAGATCTTCAAATTCCCATTACCATTACAGAGTGGGAGCTATAAGAATCTCTGAGTCTAGAAGTCTAGGATGGGTATTGCAGTCAACCCAGCACTGATGCCCAGAGGAGCACAGAGAGCTATCTAGCGCAGTAGAAACTTGCAGTGATGCTGCCTGTGGACATGAACTTGGCTTAACCAATGCTATGAAGGAATAGAGCTAAATCAGGAGCCTATTTCCCCTTATTCTCCAGCCCAAAGTAACA
This sequence comes from Gymnobelideus leadbeateri, assembly GCA_011680675.1. NCBI lineage: Eukaryota > Metazoa > Chordata > Mammalia > Diprotodontia > Petauridae > Gymnobelideus > Gymnobelideus leadbeateri. Next base: position 188,691 of record WOXC01007523.1, on the reverse strand, counting down.
TAGGGAGAATTACGTCCCTGGGTATTGGTAGAAAAGTATTAATGTTTGCCCTTGCTATATCTTGGAGGTAGACATCTGTTTGTAATGCTCTCCTCTGACCCCCCCCTGCACCTTTTAAGTGTTTGACTTGAACTATGGTGCTTGTCACTTGGCTTCTAGAGAACACATCTGGTGTGAACCAATAGCAAAGAAATTTTTTTTATTCAAAATAATTATATTTATATATATATAAATCATATATATTTATTATAGTATATAGAAGATATTTATTGTATATTATAGAATATATTTATTATATATTATATAAATAAATTATATTTATATAATATATAATATTATGAATATATAATTATTCAAAAATAATTCCCCAGCCCCTCTTGGACACATTTCTCACATCTCTTGGGGTTACACATATCTCAAGCTGGAAACTCCAGAAATAGAATTTTTAAAAGTGTTCTTCCATAATCTCATTTCATTTGGTCCTCACAACCTTGAGGTCAGTAAAACTGATATTATTCCCATTTTTTTAAAGATGGGGAAACCGAGGCTCTAAGACTGTGATCCTCCCAGGGTTACAGAGCTAATAAATGACAGGTGTGGGGCTAGAGTCCAGAGGCAAGAACTCGAGTCTCGTGACTCCAGATCTCACACTCATTCCATTACCTGTTACTAGAGATAACACTGCCTCTGGCATCAGAAGATCTACATTCAGATCCTACCTGGAATATTTCCCACCTATGTGATCTTGTAGCACTTAAATTACCTAAGCCCTAGTTCATTCATCTGTGAAAAGAAGGGAGAGGACTATATAGCCTTGGAGAGCCTTTCTTCTGGGTCTATGGTCTATTTATTTTGTAGGCAGCTAGGTGGTATCAGAGTGCCCAAAGTGCTGGACCTGGAGTCAGGAAGACCTGAGTTCAAATCCAGCCTCAGACACTTACTAGGTGTGTGGTCCTAGGCAAGTCACTTAATATTTGTTTATGTCAGTTTCTTCATCATAAAGGGGGAATAATAATAATAGCAACTACCTTCCAGGGTTGTTTCAAGGCTCAAATTAGAAAATAATTAGAAAATAATTGTAACACAGAGAGTAAGCTCTATGTAAATATTTGTTGCTGTTTGGTCAGTTCAGTCTTGTCTGACTCTTTGTGAATGCATTTGGGGTTTTCTTGGTAAAGATCCTGGAGTGGTTTGCCATTTCCTTTTCTAGTTCATTTTACAGATGAGGAAACTGAGGCAAATAGGGTTAAGGAACTTGTCCGGGGTCACACAACTAGTACTACTAGGTGTCTGAGGCAGGATTTGAACTACAGAACAGCTATATGATGCAGTAGATAGAATGCTGAGCCTGGAGTCAGGAAAACTAATCTTCTTCAGTTCATATCTGGCCACCTACTAGCTGTGTGACCCTGAGCAAGTCACTTAACTCTGTTTGCCTGAAGTTCCTCATCTGTAAAATGGGCTGGAGAAGGAGATGGCAAACCATGCCAGGATCTTTGCTAAGAAAACCCTAATTAGAGTCCCAAAGTGTTGGACATAATTGAAAAACAAACGAACACACACACACACACACACACACACACACACACACACACACACACACTTCCTGACTCCAGGCCTGATACTCTATCCATTGTGCCATGTAATTATTATTGTTGCCACCATATTTGACTATCTTATTTCCTGGATTAAATTGTAAGACCCTGGGAGCCAACATGACAGAGTCACAGTGAGCTTTCTGGCTCCCCGGTTCTCCCACACAGATCTAGAAAATGCACCAGACTAAATACTGATCTGGAAATCCAAAGGGAAAAAAAATCAGTGAGTCATTTTTCCAGTTCAACTCAGATCTTCAGACACTTAGGACTGAGTGAACAAGATGAATGAGCAATCATAAGGCACTAAAAGTGAATAAGCTATTTGCATTCTAATATGGGAAGATGCTGTGTGAGTCCCCTCAGAACCCTGTTATAATCAGGGGTCATGGGAGGAGTCTAATTCGGTAAAGGGCCTGGGAGTAGTTTTGTTATATCTTGCTCCTAAAAGCAGAATGGAGAGGGGGGTGAGGAGGAATATGCCAGGGGGGGAAATGGAGAGAAAAGATGGGAAAAATATCTCACATCATTGGAGTGCTGCTGACAAATGTAGGATAAGTGGTTGGATAGTGATTGACATGAACTTTATTGCTATCTGAAATGGCTGAAAGAGGGAAGAACACACACACACACACACACACACACACACACACACACAGAGCTGATGTGCCAAACACTGTGCTAAGTGGCTTACTTATGTAACATCTCATTTGTATGTCACAAAAATAATGCAAAGTAGACACAGTTATTCTCATTTTGCAGTTGAGGAAAGTGAGGCAAATAGTGGTTATGACTTGCCCTAGGGTCATACAGACAGGTTGGATTAGAACTCAGGACTTTCTGACTCTAGGTCCAATGACCTATTCATTATATCATCTAGTTATGTCAAAGAAAAGCAAAATAAACTCTAAAGGTGTATAAAAAGATTTATAGCAGCTCTTTTTGGCGTGGCAGAGAATGGGAAACTGAGGAGGCATCTATCAGTCAGAGAATGACTGAATAAATTACTGTATATAAATATAATGGAAAACTAAGAAATGATGGAAATGGTTTCAGAGGGATCTGGGAAGACTTGCATGAACTGATTCAAAGTGAGCAGAACCAGGAGAACCTACATACAATCATAAAAAGTATTGTTAAGACAAGCACCTTCCCAAGATTTAGGAACTTTGGTGAGAGTAACGACCAGCTACAATTTCAGAGAATTCATCATGAAATGTGTTGCCCACCTTCTGAGACTCAGCACAAACCGAGACATATTTTTTGGACATGGCTAATATGGAAACTTGTTTTGCTTGACTACATGTGTTTGTAATGGGTATTTCAGGAAAGGACCTGGTCTTATTTTAAATTGCCCCCTCCCATACACCCAACATATGCAGAGCTAGGAAGTCTGTAGAGTGATAAATACTTATTGGCCAAACATGTATTGCTTGTTTGCTTACACAGGAAACCTTACTTAGACTTTTTGAGAAAGAAGGGGTCTTGGAAAACATTTAGAACAACCTATCTCTGATTAGTGACAGGGCTGGGACTGGAGGCTGTTTCCTGCCTCTCAGTCCAGGCCTCTTTCCACTGTTCCACAGTGGTTCATTTGCTTTGGCTATTTTGTGTGAGAGCCAGATGTCTCACTGAAGCATCATCCCTTTAAAATCTGGGATGTTTTCCTGAAACGTTTCTGCACCATGACCTTCATTGGCCGCCCAGACTAATTACTCAATAGCACCAACCTATTTTCCTAGGCAAATGATGCCCAAGGGTAAAATAACACCTTCCCTGAGGCAAACTTTCCACCACGTGTTTCTTAACTCCCCAGCTCCCTTCCCAGGCCCCCACCAGCTGAGATGGAAAAGTGACCTTTTGAGTTACAAATGTTCTTTCACCTCCAGTGTTCCAAAGCTGTTAGTACTGGAACAGCCCACATGATGGATGGATGCGCTGTTCCCTTCTCCGTGGAGCCAACACTGCTTTTGCCTCCTTCAGGACCATTTTATGTTGTTTTCTTCTGATAAGGTGGCTGCAGAACCTTTGTGTAGGAATGTATTTTTAATGACCTGGTGGCTGCTGAAGCAATGTTATGTTCTGTCTGGTGGGCTCCTGGCTTTCCTTCCTCAGCTGACACACAATTGCTAAATCTTTTCCAGGCGATAGACTTCCATTACTAACTGTTTGAATTTCCCAAAAGGCTGTCTTGTTTATGATTCAGCCAAACGATCTAAGCTACATGTGAATACTCTGCCTGATTTCTGCTGAGGGCACATCCTTCCGATATTGTTTCTTGAGTTGAGCTGTAAAGTTTTCCAGAGGAAGAAGACTCCTGGAACAGATGATAGTGTGGTACAGTGGAAAGAGCACTAATTTTCTTTTCAGTCAATCAATGAGCAAATCAATACAAAGTAGTTTGTAACAAAACACCTGGAGCAGCCCATGTGTATCATGGACAGATAGATATGTAGGTATATAGACAGAGGGATGGATAGTTAGGAAGGTAGATAGATAGATGTAGATGGATGAATGGATAGATAGATGTGGAGATATCCCACACCACATTTCCAAAGGATTGTATTTCACTCTTCTACTTAGTACTGTGACTATTAAGTCAGCAATTAAGTATTTTTTTTAAATCTAGCTATCTAACTGTCTTTGTGGGGAGCAGAAAGATAGCTGTGTCTGAGAAATCATATCCTCCTTCTCCTGTGTTTAAGAAGGGTCTTGGGCTTAGAATTACATTTATGTTATTACACATCAAGTATTTGAAATCTAGGAGCATAATTCCTCTGGAGTTCTGGGTAAAATCACTTTCCCTGGTCACAGATCTGGATGGGAACTGTTACTTTAATATTGTCTGGCTTAGATTCCTTTCTCACTATATGCTTCTTACACAAAACACAATCATGGATAGCAAGTCAACATATTTATCCAAGCAAGCAAGTAAAATTGTAATCGGGGGAAGGCATCTAGATTAGTTTAGGAGATAGAATAGAAAAAATTGAGGAATCTCTGCACCTTGTAGAGGAAGATGAAATTTCAGCTCACCTGGGGAATGATCTCATTCAACGAGTCTACTTTCAATAGTCTCTGTGGGTTCAAATCTTGGGAATCAAGTAATATATTGGGGTTTTGTTTTTTCCCCACATGCTTGTGGCTTTTCTTCTGTTTTCCGTTGAACGTCCATGCTTTCTCTCTTCTTCTTCACTTCTATCATTCCTCTCTATCTCTCTCAGAAGTCTCTCATCTAATTAAGAGACACATGTCCCTATACATCGTAACATTAAGGGAATTTGAAGATCTTCCTTGCCCCTTAATAGGCACATAGAGCCCTGGCCCAGAGATAATCAAACTCTACAGGGAGTTTCCAATTAAGTGCTGGGGCACTAGGATTTTCAAGCTTCTCAGCATTCAGCCAATCAGATGCTGTCTTTGTTATATATTCTGGGAGGTTGGTGTGTTGTTTTGGGGGTTTGCTCATGACAAAGGTCTTTAGATTTCCTGGACAAGACACTTGAATAGTTTTATGTTCAGAGTCCCCCAACTGCTCAGATGACTGTGCCCCCTCGATTCCAGGGATGTATGTAAAGTGTATAGCAATATTGCTATGTTCAGACAGCTGGAGCCCTGTCTGTTGGTCTTCGTGCTAATTTCTCTGCTTGTATTTTCTATATTCACTTTAAAAGTGAATTTAGAGTAGGATTATTGACCTTTAAGGCTGTCTTTCCTTTATAAAGCAGATCAAAAGAACCCGTGCTAGCAGGCCATCCTGGGTGTGCTAGGATGCTTGCTGCTACATACATATGCAACATCACAGGTCTGTCCTTCGAGGGATCACCAAACAGCCTGGGGAGGGGTGTTGATAAGTTAAATACAAGTAGTTTGGAAGGGAGGGCATTAAGAACTGAAGGAATCAGAATGGATTTTCTTTAGAAGGTGGTGCTATCTTAAAAGGAAGGTAGAGGTTCTTTGAGAGAATTAAAAAGGGAATGCATTCTAGGCATTACAGAAGGCCTATGCAAAAATACAGAAGGAAAATGAAGTGTGGTGTGTGAAGAAAAAGAGAGAAAGACAATTTAGCTGGGTTACAGGATGCAAGAGGTTGAGTAACTACAGTAATGCTGGAGAGAAAGGGTAGAGATGGTTATAAAGTGTTGCAGCTATTAATTAATTAGGTGATGTGCTGAAGTCCCTGGATTCACAGTGTTCACATTTGTCATTGCCAATTTGTGACTCTGAAATCAGTTGTCTATCCACTACACAAAACCAGCTCTCTTGTGCCTAAATATGCAATGACTTTCCTCACTCCAACTATTTTACAAAGCAACAAGGAATCAGCCAATCATTTGGGTGGTCTATCTCTAATCAAGTAGCTGTCTTGAGTCAGATGCAAGTGTTCTTAGTAACCAGGATGCTCTGTAACCTCAGTCATTTCTATACCCTTGGATAGATCCTTTTAGTGCATTATTTGAGAAGTATTTCTCTCTCTGGTTCTCTGAACCATTAGAACCTCTCTTTCACATCTGAAAACTGTGTTTTCACATCCTGAAAAACATGTTTTTCAACACATAGATTTTGTTAGTTTTTTGTTCCTAAAATTTCTTTTTCTGCCCTTGTCATCAGCCAAAGCATTTATATATGAAAAGGGTCATACTTTGTGCTAATAATAATAGGTCATATTTGCATTGTTTTTAAGTTTATGAAATCCATTCCCATAACGATCCTTTGATGTATGCAACATGAGTATTATTATTAACTTCATTTTTATAGATGAGAAAACAAAGGCTCAGGAAAAGACATGTCCATAGTCATGCAACTAGTAAGTTTCCTGACCCCAGAGTCAAGATGTTTTAATTTAATTTTATATTTTTGGGGAATATTATGTTTGCTGGAAGAGGGGCATATTGGAACCTGACCAATTGTGTGTCTGAGATATCATTTGATAAAAAATTTCCTCTCTGAGATGATTCCGGGGTTAGGGTGACTCCTTTCCTGCCTATCTCTCTAGACTGTTTCTTCATCCCTAACATTCAGTGAAGTTTCTACCTAAAAGTTGGGAGGGAGAAATATGACAGCAAGCAATGTAATTTGCTTTATTTCCCTATAAGCATGGCTTTGAAATGGAAATTTTAAAGTAAGTCTGAGGCTACATGTGATTCTGTATTTCTCCAGGCTCCATTTCTGCTTCTCTGGACCTTTTCTGCCTTACCTTAAAGGGTTCCTCACCTTAGAAATTTATTCAACCCCTGGACGTCTCGCTCTGAAAGTACACACTGCTTTCTTCTGATTGGCTGATTCCTCCTAGGACCTCCATTTTAAGGAAAGTACAGAGGCCAACTGTATTTTCCTTTCTCTTCAGGCTCAATTTCTGTTTCTCTGCATTTTTTTTCCTGCCATGCAACCCTGTGGGGAAAGAGGTGGCACTTTTTCTTTTTGAGGGTCTTATCCACCGTGGCCCAGGATCCTCATGTTTCTGAGCTGACCTTTAATGAGTTATCTTCCTTTAGAATATAAGCTTCTTGAGGGCAGGTACTATCTTTCTTGTTCTTACTTGTATCCCTAGCACTCAGCCCAGTGCCTGACACATAGCAAGCTTGCTGACTTTACAAAAATTCTGATTGTCACCACAACACTCCTATTGGCAATGCCTTTTTTCCTTATTTTTTTTTATCTATGAGGCCCTAGTGAGGTTCCCTCCCTGCCAGTGCAGATCATGGGTTTCTAGGCACTTAGGGGTTACTTGTATTGGCCTAGGGTCATACAACCAGTATTTGTGAGAGATAGCATTGGAGCCCAGAGCTTCCAGTCTGGCTTTGATGCCTCTTACCTTTTATATTAAATAAGGTAAATTGGTAAAAAAACAAACAAACAACTTTTTTTGTTTGAAAAGAAACTAAATATTTGTTGAATAAATAAATATGAAATTTATGTCAAACATTTTAAATGAGAAAACTGTGACCAAGAAGGCAAAAATGATAATTAATGATTCACTGACTGAGAGGAGCAAGCAGTTCTGAGTTTCAGAATTAGAACTCAGTTATGGTTATTATATTTCCACCTAAAAAGAAATGAATTAATATAGCTCAGCTGCTGTCCATAAATTTATGATATAAGCCTTAAAAGGTGGATGTAGAAATGGTCTTCCTAATTTCCAATCTCTATTCCACTGCATGTGTAGTATCATATTAATATTTGACCCCTCATCTCATCAGAAGGGGACCTATAATGGTAACTTATGGCCAGATTTTGAGGAAGGAAAAAGATATATTTCTTCTCTATTGGGTACAGAATAACAGTAGCTCTGAAGGGAATTGCTCATCCTTGGGGGACATAGGCTAGGTAATCCTCCTACATCTCTTTGGGTTAGATTCTTTAGCTATAGACTAGAAAGGGGCATTTTCATTGGTAGGTTTTAATGCAGTTGCCTTCGATACTCCCTTTGGAGCTATTCTCGTCTATTTGAGTAAACCTTTATTAGTTTATGGATCGTTGACCCTAATGGACCATAGGTCTTCCTCTGGGACCATTAGGGTCTATTAGGTCGGTGTTGGTGCTGGGCTCACACTTTAGCTCATGTGTTACTAAAAGGCTCAGGGAAACGACCTTGAAGACTTCTTTTTCCTTTCCTATAGAGTGCTTTTATTTGTGGACCAAACTGAATTGATCTTTTCAAAACATCAGGTGCATCTGAACTAACAGGTCACCAATCATTTATTTAAAAAGCCCTAACTTGTCTCAGTAATGCAAAATTAACATAATGGGCACATACTGGACTAACTACCCAGTATTTTCATTTCGTGATGTAATTTTTTGACATTTTGATATTTATGATAACCTAAGATTCTTTTATGTTTTCTTGATTTTATAATGGTTGGGCACCCACAGGCCTAGTAAGGAATCTCCATGGTGCTTGTTTTCCTATGATTTGAAACTAGGACAGAAGAAAAGTATTGAGTGGACTTAATGCCTCTGCCCAGAGAAGTAGTGACCATGTTAACTATTCTGCTTCATGAAGGTTGTGTGACAGCTTTCCTCTCAGCTCTGCACATGAGGATTCCAGCACAACCCATTCAAATAAATATTGAGGACTGTATCAGAAGGTGGAGGGTTCTGGCAAAAAGGGACCTTGTCTTTTTTGTCTTCAGGGTGGCACACATACTAAAGGTCTTGTTCATGTCTGTCAAAAAAGGCTCTGCCATATAGCTGTGAAATTAAGGTAGTTTGTCGTCAGTGCCCAACCTTTCTTTCCATTTCCCTCTTTGGTACCCAACCTGATCATTCCATCATCAGAGGCCTGTCAACCATGGCCCAGGACACTCATGATGCTTCTGAACTGTCCAACTCCCAGAGTTTCTACTAAGGTATCCCATCCAGGCCTGTTCCCCAGGTTATACATTGGGATCTTTAAACAATAGGATCTGGAGCTTGAAGGAACCTCAGAGACCATCTAGTTCAACTCCCTTATTATATAGCTAAGGAAACTGAGACTCAGAGACATTAAGTGACTTGTTCCATGTCATGCATCAGAGATAGTAAGCATCTGAGGCTAGATTTGAACTCTATGATCTTTCTGCTGTCATATGCCACACTGCCCATCCCTGGGACATCTTACTTGACATGAGGAACATCTTTTAGGGACCAAGATTTCCCTGTCTTAGAAGATGAACTAGAAGAAGAGTAGGTATTCACTTGGCCCTCCCTATGTAGGTAATGAACCTCTATTTTTTTTTGCAGGGTAATTGGAGTTAAGTAACTTGCCCAAGGTCACACGGCTAGGTTTTTGTTTGTGTGTGAGTTAAGTGTCTGAGGCCGCATCCGAACTCAGGTCCTTCTGACTCCAGGGCCAGAGCTCTACTCACTGTGCCACCTAGCCCCAATGAACCTCTGTTTAGCCCATTAATAACCCTAATGATGACAATTCCAGAGCAGTGAAGTGAGGAGAAGAGGTACTTGCCAAGGCAGCCCCAAATTCATAATGGGATGGGCCAGGTCTCCATATGGGAATTCTCCCTGATTACTCTGAAGAATAAAATCTCTTCTCTGAAGTTAAGTGGTGGGCCTAGGAGAATATCCAAATACTCCATACTCAGAAGGATTGGTAATATTAAATCAGCCTGGCAGTTCCTTCTGATCACGACTCTTTGGTGCCCGCCCATTCTGTGTGACTCTTATCATGTCTTCCTTTAAGTTCTAAGAGAAGACGACTTCGATGACTCTGCCACATTCTCCTAAAGTAGCATTTTCCCAAAAAGGAAGAAAGGAAAGAAAATTTATTTAGTGTCTGCTTGGAGAAGGAAATGGCAGGCCACTCCAGTATCTTTGCCAAGAAAACCCCAAATGATGTCAAGAAGAGTCAGACACAACTGAAACAACTGAACAACAATGACAAGGGCCTTCTAGGTGCCAGGCACTGTGCTAAATGCCTTATAAATATTGTCTCATTTGATCCTTATGGTATTTTATCTTTATAATGATAATGGTGATTATCATAGCATTTATATGGCACCTACAATTCATGCTAAGCACTTTACAAATACTATCTTTTTACAAATATCTGTTTACAAATATAATATGATAATAACATAGGGAGGTAGGCATTGTTATTATCCCTATTTTTCATTTGAGGAAACTGAGGCAGACGGAGGTTAAGTGACTTGCCCAAAGTGACACAGCTAGTAAGTGTCTGAGATCATATTTGAACTCAGATCTTCCTGATTGCTGCTGTCTGGGAGTTCTCTTCCCTGCACCACCAAGAGCCTCAGAAAAGTCATATCAACTTTAACCATTTTGGGAACTATATTTGCCAATGCTGTCAAATGATATCAATTCATACCTTCTGTGGGTTTTAGTTCTAGTCAGGAATTTATGTCTTTGAATTGTTACAGTTTGGAGTCTTTAATAGACTCTTATTTCACACAACTGTGGCTAATTAAAAAGAAACAAAGGTATCTTCAGGTCATTGTTTGAGAAAGGCGGTAGTTTTTTGGTGGAGTGGTAGTAAAGAGAGCCTGAAAAATAAATTGTTTTTTTTTTTAATGACCCTGAAATAACTAGCAGATATCATTGAGCATATCAGAGCAGATCACTGAACATACTGTGGCTACAAAGATAAGAACCATTTCTCTGAACTGCAAACATCCTTTGCAATAAAGAGTGTTTTTTTTTTTTTTTAATGACTTGTCTATGGTCAGAAGTGGGTGTTAAGCCCAGGTTTTTCTGACTCTGGGGCTAGTTCTACATCCATGAAGACTTCCTTCATAAATAATAAAATAATATATGCAAAGTATTTTACAAACCTTAAACTGTTACATAAATGTTAGTCATCATTAATTATTATTGTACAGCCTGCAGGTGGTACCTAGGGAGCAGGTTTTAAGACCCAGGTTCATGTCTTACCTCTGATACCTCTGGGCTTTATTCGGCCTGGGCTAAATTCCTTCATGTGTCAGCCCCTCAGTTCTAAGAACACTCCTTGCAGAAGGAGTGTTGAACTGCAGTAGTGTGGGGAGTTTCTTCACCCAGAGCCCCCTAACTAATGAAGTCAAAGGTATGGACAAAAGGAAAATGATGTATTACAAACACGTGAGAGCATCAGGATGTGGGTTTCCACCTAAGGAAGAAACAACAATTTGAGACTTAGACCCATTGGAAATGAGATAATGGTGGCTGTTCCTCACATGGATTTCTGCTGTGGGAGCTGTAATTTTCGAATCCCAAACAGGAATCTCAAATGTTTTCTTGCTTTAGGATAAGAGCAGGAGCCCTGGAGCATGAAGATTCTTTGGTGTTATTGGAAGTCAATGGAAAATGGGAATAGACAACTTCTCTTTAGGCAAGGAGGAAACTGCCATTGGTTGAATAATTCAAAGTGCTTCCATATTTATTTCAAGGTGAAAATCTAAGTATCTTCTTGATTAGTTTGAAGTCACAGTGGTACACTGTGCAGCTGCTATAAATGGGAAATCATTAATTTTTACCTTGTTAGGGCTAGGCAAAGGGCCCAACCCCTTTGGACTTGTTCTGTTTCAATCTATCTTAACCCTGTTTATGTATTGCTTACTTTTTTCGGAGTACTGGTTGAAGGGCTGACTCATTATGTTCTCATATCAGATACCAAGTTTTCCAGATGAGGTTTTGTCTTTTCCTCCTGGCTATTTATAAGAATTTTTAAAAATTACAAAGTAATTTCTTTTCTTTGCTTGGAACAAGGGTTGCATGGACAAAATAATGATTCCATTATGGTTCAGCAACAACAACAAAAAAAGGTGTTAGTGTCTTTTAGGTTGAAAACAAGAACAAAAAAAAATACCCAAACTTATATAATCGGACAGTTACTTCTACAACTTTCAAATGACCTTTTAGGTCTTCTGACATCCACTCCCATGCCCTGCTGTCTTTCTTCTCTGAAAACCTCCCAGGTACTGTAGCAAAGGCAGCAGAGAAAACTGGCCCATCAGAAAACAATACTGAACAAACTTATGAGATTCCTACTGCTGCATTTTTTTTTCCTATTCAGTCCCACAGCTCTGTAAGAATGAAAGGATGGCTGTAGGAGTGACTGGCTTTGTGTTGAAATGGGCAAGTTCATGAAACCCGGGAAGGTGGTGCTGGTCCTGGCCAGGCAGTACTCCGGGTGCAAAGCCTCCGACAGGCCCTACAGCCATGCCTTGGTAGCAGGTATGGACCGCTACCCTTGAAAAGTGACTGCAGCAATGGGCAAAAAGAAGATTGCCAAGAGATCGAAAATCAAGTCCTTTGTGAAAGTTTATAACTACAACCACCTCATGCCCACCAGATACTCTGTGGATATCCCATTGGACAAAACAGTTGTCAACAAGGCAAAAACAAGTGGTTCTTCCAGAAGCTACAGTTTTAGAACTACTATGTTGGTCAGTAAATAAAATGTGTACTAAAAATGAAAAAACAAAAAAAGAACGAAAGGACAGGCTTCCCCCAGTGATATCAAGTCAAGAATAATGTCATTTCACTAGCCATTCTATATTAATTTACGCTAATACTTTGGGGAATTATTCTTTGTTGTTTTGGTTGAATTTGCCTCATTCCCTAGTGAGGATAGGGTTCTATTTTTGATTTTGTTTTTTGCTTTAATAGTTCTTCTTTCCTATTCTCAAACAATTTACTTTTTCCTCTTGGTCACTGGGAAGGGACACAAAAGGGGAAATATTCCCTCTCCCCTCCTTTCTATTGCTTTCTCTCTTTTCTGTCTTTGTGTCTTTGAGAGTCAAGGTGCATTTGTCTCCTTGAGAACAGGACTGGAACCTATTTATTATTTAAACTTATTATTTAACATTTAATTTTATTAATGTTAGCATTTTATTAATAAAAGGAGTGGTCATTTGGCCATCTCTCTCTCTTGGACCAAAGATGACCCATGGTGGTGGGCTCATAGTTTATATGTCCTTGGAAGAGTGGTGTTTTTTGAGGGTGGCAATCAACTCTGATTGGCTAACAAGTGAAAAAGAGTGAATATTTCAATGAGGGGCTGGGCTATACTCCAGTGAGAGTCTTGAGGTACGTGACCCTGAGCATCCAAATCTTGTTCAAAGAGATTTACCAATTTCCATATCACCTGACAAAAGGAAGAACCCACATTTTCCCAGATATGTCTGGCAATAAGCAGGAATGGACCCATTCAACTAAACTTAGAATTTCTTTACTTTTTTTTTTTAAATTAAATCTTAGTTTTCTTGGTTGGGTAAGTCTTTGAGAAAGAGTTCCCACACTGGTTGATTTCTGGATGAAGAAGTAGAAAAGGGGAAAAACCTTGATCCTAATTCAATAATTAGTTATTAAATACAAGACAGAAATAATAATTTTTCTCTCATGTCAGGTTTGTTATGAGGATAAAATATGATTATATATATATGTATATATATATATATACATATATATATATAGCACTTGGCACAATGACTGGCACAGAGCAGGTGCTTAATACATCCTCGTTCCCTTATACTCTCTCCACTTTCATGACCTTATTTTACCCTAGTTTTACTACTGCCAGTCTGTCTGATGCCCAAGGTCACATGGCTAGGTTTTTGTTTGTGTGTGTTAAGTGTCTGAGGTCGGATCCGAACTCAGGTCCTTCTGACTCCAGGACCGACACTCTACTCACCGCACCACCTAGCTGCCCTAAGGTTTTTTTTTTTAAATTAAATTCCATTTAAATTCTGATTTTAGATTGTGCATTTTTGCCTAAATAACAATATCAAAAGAAGATTGTATATGAAAATGTATCATCTCTATTATATCTTGTCTGCATGTATGTCTATTATGTACTACTTCCTTTAAAAAATATCTTTAAAATTTTAACCTGTAGCTTTCAAAACTGTACTGCTTATCTGACCTTTTTTTTTTTTTTGGCTTTTCTTCCATTTTTTATGCTCCTATTACATTTTTTAAAAAAATACCCCAATGAGCCCCTTCTCTGCTTAGCATTTAAAGTCCTTGACAGCCTGCCCCCAGACAATCTTTCTAGCCTCATTTTATGGTATTCACCTCCACATACTTTCTGACCCAGGGAGTCAGAGAGCTTCTGTCTTTCTCTTTGTTTCTCACACATAACCTTCCATCTCGTCTCCTTGCTTTCTCACTGACCGTTCTGCATTCAAGGAATGTACTTTCTTCTTACCCTTTCTTCCACTCTCTTGAGACACAATTTAAGCATCACCTTCTACATTTAGCCTTTTCAGATTCTTTCATCTGCCAGTGCCCTCCCTTCCAAACTACCTTGTATTTATCTCAGTATTTTCTTGATATTTACTCTCTCTCTCTCTTTCTCCCCCTCTCCTCTCTCTCTTCACTTAAAAATGTACCTGCTATCTCCTGGAGAGAAGGGATTGCTTCATTCTTTGTCTCTCCATCCCTAACACAACATTTGGAGTATTTTATTGTTCAGGCGTTTTAGTTGTGTCTGATTCTTTGTGACCCCATTTGGGGTTTTCTTGGCAAAGATATTTGAGTAGTTTGCAATTTTCTTCTTCAGCTTATTTTATAGATGAATAAACTGAGGCAAATTGGGTTAAGTGACTTGCCCAGGGTCACACAGCTCATAGATGTGACTTGGCACTCTACTCACTGAGCCATCTAGCTGCTCCAGCTTGGGACATAGATGGTGCTTCATAAATACTTGTTGACTGATTGATTGGATTTGGCATCATAGCATTTAGGTTTAAATACCTTCCCTGTCCTTACTTTGTGTGTGACTTTGGGTCAGCCACTTCATGTTTCTGTCCCTGTTTCCTCATTTATAAAATAAGGGTATTGGACTAGATAACCTTTATGTTACATTCTAGGTCTAAATATGTGATAGAATTTTCCTTTCCTATTCATATCTATTGGTGTCTTGCCACCTGGACAATTCCCAGCCAGCTGCCTCTCATAGGACATTGCTAGTAATTGATGCTGAACCTGAGACTCCACAACCTTCTGTGGTCTTGGCAGCAGCACTAAAAATGTACAGCTCACACTTCTATAACACTCTGCACATGTAGTGATGCTAAGATGGAATGGCAGTAAGGGCAAGATGGCACGAACTCAGAGGAAGCCCTTGTCTCTCAGACAAGAAGCATGATGGATCCAGAAGTCACAACCCTGAGCTGGAGGAACAGCAACACACAGGCTCTGGGAAGAAAAGGGGAAGAAACCAGAGTTGAAAAACTGGGTTCTTTTTTCCTTCCTTCTTTCCTCCCTCCTTTCCTTCCTTCCTTCCTTCCTTCCTTCCTTCCTTCCTTCCTTCCTTCCTTCCTTCCTTCCTTCCTTCCTTCCTTCTTGTCTCTCTCTGTCCTCTTACTCTCTGTCTCTCCTCTCTCTCTGTCTATGTCTATGTCTCTCTGTCTTTCCTTCTCTGTCTCTGTCTCTCTCCTCTCTCTTCCTTCCTGAATTCTTGTTACCTTTCCCATAGTAGGCACTTAATAAATGTTTCTTTCAATTGAATTGAACTGTATCATAAAATTGAATCAAGAGATGATGCTTCCCATCCTTGGGTGGGTGACAAGGAGCCAAAAAATTCGAGCTGGAGGTGAGCTCTTATGTTGATGCTTTGGCCTGGCTACTTGCCTTCTTATGTTGTTTTTAACTAAATGAAATATATTTAAGGATCCTTACCTGAGGCAAATGGATACTGCCCCCTGTGTACAAATGAATATTACCCCATTGTGCAATTCAGAGTTGACTGCCTCTAGGCAGAGCCTGTTCATTTTAACCTGTTCCTCTTGGACTACTTTCTAAAGTCGTCCTCCTTGATTTTGTGGTTGTTGTTTTGGAAATGGGGACCTGAAACCCTCAAGGAGTTTGTGTTTGTGCAGGTTGGAGGAAAAGCCTAAGGAGCTTGTCTAAATCAATAATCATTTATTTAGCACCTACTATGTATCAGGTATTGGGCTAGATGTTGGGGGATACACAGATAAAGTGAGTTTCAGCTCTCAAGGAGGTAGCAGTCTACTTGGAGGACATAAGGAAATGAAATCTATAAATGGTATAAATGCAGAGTGATTGGGGTAGAAACAACCAGCTAGGGATCCAGAAAAGGCCTCCTGAAGTAGGCATGAGACAAACAGATTAAGAAGATAATTTGATACTGATGAAACTTGATTCCAGAGAAATTCACGTCTGAAACAGAAGCTCTGAATTGCCTCTCATTATCATTACTTAGATAAGATAAGGCCCCTCTTTTTTTTAATACTAGCATTTACTGGTATTGCTCAGTGACTGTCAGATGTAGAATCCCCCCTTTCAGACTCAAAGAAGAATGCCACATGAAGAGCAGGGATGCTGGGTAAAATGAGGGAAGAACTTCAGAGAAGGGAGAAAAGAATCCCATGAGAGATAAACAGCTAGTAAATGTGTCAGAGCTGGGACCTAAACCTGGGTCTTCCCAAGCCCTTATGACTGCTCTTTCTAATCTAGCACGTGCATCCTCCAACAGTCCCAGGATTCAAGAGAGACAGTCTAGTGTAATCACGAGACCCTTATATTTAGTGCCAAATGCCTGGGGTCTTATTTCAGCCTTACCAGCAGCAATTGTATTTGAGGGGACTTGGGCAAACTCTTTATTTTAAGGCCTGAATTTCCTCCTCTTTAAAATAAAGAGGTCGGGCTAGATGCTGTTTTAAGTCGCCTGCACCTCTAGCCTTCTATGATTTCCCCCAGTGCCACATTGCTTAGCTATCTCATTTTATGTACATTTTCTCTTTTACCGTCTGCTTGTTAAGTGTCCTTTGAATCTCTGGCTCTCTGGCTCTTTCTCTCAAGCCCCACCCCCCCTCCCCGCCTTAAAATATCCTGCCATCCACTCCAGTGTAGCCTCACTCCCGAAGGGAAGACGGGTGGGGAATTATTCAGCTAAACAAGTGGAATAACAATCTGGGGGAAAGAGGGATTTCCTTCCCAAGGCAAACTCCCAGATGTTTAGATCACTTATATTCCAAGATGCTGATTTGGAGAAATAACCATCTGTGCCTGAGGCAAAGCAGGTGTGCAATGGCGGGGGTGGGGTGGTGCGAGCACTAATGGAGGGTTAGGAAGAAGAGTGAGAAGTGATTCTTGGCCATCCCTCCAGTTGGCTGCTCCAAGGTGAGCTGCTTTGCCTTGTTTAGTCCGCACCTGCTCCTTCCTCCCGGCCACCGCTGCTGCCACCTGGGATTCAGAACGCCCGCTTGTCTTCTCTTTCCTATTCTTAGGGGCTCCTGGTTGCCAAGAAGGTGCTTGCCTTCTCCTGACCAGAGCAGCTGACTCAAAACATCCCTCTAGAGAAGGACTTGTGAAATAAGTACTGAGTCTAATAATACAGATTTTTTCTTTTAAAAAATTATTTTATTTTTAATTTATGGAATAAAACAATATTTCTCCATAACATATTTTAATAAAAAAAGATGTAGTAAGGGGAGAGGGTAGGTTAAGAAGGGGGGTCACTGGGTGGGAACACTGAGGGAGGGGGTGTTCAAAAGGGAAAACTTCAAGGAGGGGAAGGGAGAAGGAAGAAACAAAAACATAAACAGGGGAGGGAATAGGATGGAAGGGAAGAGACAGATAGTCATCATTACTGTGAATGTGAATGGGATGAACTCTCCCATAAAACAGAGGCGGATAGCAGAATGGATTAAAAACCATAATCCTACAATATGCTGTCTTCAAGAAACACATTTGAAACAAAGGGATACCCACAGGGTAAAGGTAAAAGGTTGGAGTAAAATTTATTATGCCTCAGCTAAAGTAAAAAAGCAGGGGTAGCAATACTTATCTCAGATAAAGCAAAAGCAAAAATAGATCTAATTAAAAGAGATAAGGAAGGAAACTATATCCTACTAAAAGGCACCATTGAGAATGAAGCAATATCACTACTTAATATATATGCACCAAGTGGTATAGCATCCAAATTCCTAGAGGAGAAGTTAAAGGAATTAGAGGAAGAAATAGATAGCAAAACTATACTAGTGGGGGACCTTAATCTCCCCCTCTCTGAACTCGATAAATCTAACCTCAAAATAAACAAGAAAGAAGTTAAGGAGGTGAATAGAATCTTAGAGAGACTAGATATGATGGATCTCTGGAGAAAACTGAATGGGGATAAAAAGGAATTTACTTTCTTCTCAGCAGTGCATGGTACATACTCAAAAATAGACCATGTACTAGGGCATAAAAACCTCACAATCCAGTGCAGAAAGGCAGAAATAGTAAGTGCATCATTCTCAGATCATGATGCAATAAAAATTATATGCAATAAAGGGCCATGGAAAGATAGACTAAAAACTAATTGGAAACTAAACAATTTAATCCTAAAAAATTGGTGGGTCAAAGAAGAAATTATAGAAACAATCAATAATTTCATTCAAGAGAATGATAATAATGAAACAACATACCAAAATTTGTGGGATGCACTAAAGGCAGTTCTCAGGGGAAGTTTTATATCCCTGAGTGCATACTTAATTAAAGCAGAGAGAAGGGAGGTCAGTGAATTGGACATGCAATTGAAAAAGCTAGAAAAAGAACAAATTGAAAATCCCCAATTTAGTACTAAATTAGAAATACTGAAAACCAAAGGTGAGATTAATAAAATTGAAATTAAGAAAACCATTGAATTAATAAATAAAACCAAGAGCTGGTTTTATGAAAAAATCAACAAAATTGATAGACCCTTAGTCAATATGATAAAAAAAAAGAAAGAAGAAAACCAAATTATGAGTATCAAAAATAAAAAGGGTGAATCTACCTCCAATGAAGAGGAAATCAAAAAAATAATGAGGAATTATTTTTCCCAATTGTATGCACATAAATATGACAATCTTAGTGAAATGGATGAATATTTACAAAATCACAAATTGCCCAGATTAACTGAAGAGGAAGTGAATTACCTAAATAACCCCATCTCAGAAAAAGAAATCAAACAAGCCATCAATGAACTCCCTAGGAAAAAATCTCCAGGGCCAGATGGGTTCACTAGTGAATTCTATCAAACATTTAAAGAACAATTGATTCCAATACTCTACAAACTATTTGGGAAAATTAGTGAAGAAGGAGTCCTACCAAACTCTTTCTATGACACAAATATGGTACTGATTCCTAAATCAGGAAGAGATAAAACAGAGAAAGAAAATTATAGACCAATCTCCCTCATGAATTTAGACGCAAAAATTCTAAATAAAATATTAGCCAAAAGACTCCAACAACTTATCACAAAAATAATACACCCTGATCAGGTAGGATTCATTCCAGGAATGCAAGGATGGTTTAATATTAGGAAAACCATCAATATAATTGAGCATATCAACAACAAAACTAGCAAAAACCACATGATCATCTCAATAGATGCAGAAAAGGCTTTTGACAAAGTACAACATCCATTCCTATTAAAAACACTAGAAAGTATAGGAATAAATGGAGCCTTCCTTAAAATAGTTGCTAGCATCTATCTAAAACCATCAGCAAGTATTATATGCAATGGGGATAAACTAGAAGCCTTTCCAATAAGATCAGGAGTGAAACAAGGGTGTCCACTATCACCCCTCTTATTCAATCTGGTACTTGAAACGTTAGCAGTAGCAATTAGAGAAGAAAAAGAAATCAAAGGAATCAAATTAGGCAAAGAAGTGACCAAGCTGTCACTCTTTGCAGATGATATGATGATATACTTAGAGAATCCTAGAGAATCAAGTAAAAATTACTTGAGACAATAAATAAATTTGGCAAAGTTGCAGGATATAAAATAAACCCACATAAATCCTCAGCATTCCTGTACATCTCTAATAAAACTCAACAGCAAGAGATAGAAAGAGAAATCCCATTTAAAGTCACTGTAGACATTATAAAATATTTGGGAATCTACTTGCCAAAACAAACCCAGAATCTATATGATCACAACTACAAAACACTTCTCACAGAAATAAAATCAGATCTAAATAGTTGGAAAAATATCAATTGCTCGTGGCTGGGTCGAGCTAATATAATAAAAATGACAATTTTACCCAAACTAAATTATATATTTAGTGCCATTCCAATCAATTTACCAAAAAACTACTTTGTAGAGTTAGACAAAATAATAACAAAATTTATTTGGAAAAACAAAAGGTCTAGAATATCAAGGGAATTAATGAAAAGAAATGCTAGGGAAGGTGGACTAGCTATGCCAGATCTTCATCTGTATTATACAGCAGCAGTCATCAAAACTGCTTGGTACTGGCAGAGGTGTAGAGTAGTGGATCAATGGAATAGATTAGGTGCAGGAGACCCAGCAGTTAATGAATATAGCAATCTATTGTTCGATAAACCCAAAGACCCCAGTTTTTGGGATAAGAATGCACTATTTGACAAAAACTGCTGGGAAAACTGGAATACAGTATGGCAGAAACTGGGCATAGATCACTATCTAACACCATATACCAAAATCAAGTCTAAATGGGTGCATGATCTAGGTGTAAAGGATGATACTGTAAGCAATTTGGGAAAGCAAGGAATAGTTTACCTGACAGATCTGTGGAGAGGGGAAGATTTTAGGACCAAACAAGAATTAGAGAGCATTATAAAATGCAAAATGGATAATTTTGATTACATTAAATTGAAAAGCTTCTGCACAAACAAAGCCAATGTAACCAAGATCAAGAGGGAGGTGGGAAATTGGGAAAGAATTTTTACAACTTGTGTCTCTGATAAAGGACTCATTTCTAAAATTTATAGAGAATTGAGCCAAATCTATATGAATACAAGTCATTCCCCAATTGATAAATGGTCAAAGGATATGAACAGGAAGTTTTCAGAGAAAGAAATTAAAGATATCTATAAGCATATGAAGAAATGCTCTAAATCACTATTAATTAGAGAAATGCAAATCAAAACAACTCTGAGATACCACATCTCTCCAGTCAGATTGGCTAAGATGACAAAACAAGAAAGTGACAAATGCTGGAGAGGATGTGGGCAAATTGGAACGCTAATACATTGCTGGTGGAGTTGTGAACTTATCCAACCATTCTGGAGAGCAATCTGGAATTATGCCCAAAGGATTATAAATAATTTCATACCCTTTGACCCAGCCATACCACTTCTAGGGTTATATCCCAAAGAGATCATAGTAGTGGGAGGAAGAACCATATGTACAAAAATATTTTTAGCAGCCCTTTTTGTGGTTGCAAAGAATTGGAAACTAAAGGAGTGCCCATCAATTGGGGAATGGCTAAACAAGTTGTGGTATATGAATGTAATGGAATTTTATTGTGCTATAAGAAACGAGGAGGTGACGGATTTCATAATTACCTGGAGAGACTTATACAAACTGATGCTGAGCGAGAAGAGTAGAATCAGAAGAAATTTGTATACAATCACAGACATACCATATCTGTGACGACCAACTATGACAGACTGGACTCTTTTCAGCAATGCAGTGATATAAGTTAATCCCGAATGACTCAAGAAAGTGAGAAATGTGCCATCCAGAGATATAACTAGAAAGAACTGAGCCTGAATCCTGATGGAAGCAAACTAAATGATCTTGTTCTTCTCATTGTTTGGTTGTACTTCTTCCTTACCATCTTTCATCCCACCTAGTACAATATGCCTTTGTAATTGGAATAATGTTTAATATGAATGCATTTGCAGACCCTATACTGTACTATATGATGTCATGAGGGGAGGGGGGAGGGAAGTAAAGGAAATTTGAAAATCAAGGAACTAAGGAATTGAATCTTGTCAACTGAAACTAAACTAATAAATTAATTAAAAAAATTATTTTATTTTTAATTTATGGAATAAAACAATATTTCTCCATAACATATTTTAATAAAAAAAGATGATCGCCCGTGAAACTGCAGATCTGTTGTGTACAACTTGCTATTCATTTTAAATATATAATAAAGTTATTATGCAAATTTATTTCTCCCCTTTTTTCTTCTCTCACCACTTCCCTCCTTGCTCTAGAGATGGCTACCATTAACACAAATAAATATATAGGTTAAACTATTCTACATATACTTCTATTTATTAGTTCTTTCTCTGGATGCCAATAGTGTCTTTCTTCATATGTCCTTTATTTTTAATTTGTATATTTATAATACTCAAAATGACTTAGTAGCTGAAAGTTGTCACATTTTTTTCAGTTAGGCAGAATTCTTACGCTCCAATGCACAGGCAATTCTTGATTAAAAGAGAGCTTGTAATTTGAAAAAAAATAATTAATTTATTTTTAGTTTTCAACATTCATTTCCACAAAATTTTGAGTTACAATTTTTCTCCCTGTCTTTCCCCTACCCCTGCCCCAAAATAGCAAGCCTACTGAATACCCTTTCCCTCAATCTATTCTCTGTTATATCCTCCCCTATCAACTCCACCAACTTTCTAGTAGGGCAAGATGGATTTCTGTACCCCAGTGCCTGTATATCTTATTTCCCAGATGCATGTAAAAAAAAAAAACCAAAAAAATTTTAAACATTTATTTTTAAAACTTTGAGTTCCAGATTTTTCCCCTTCTTCCCCCTCCTTACCTGTCCCCACTAGGGAGATAAGCAATTCAATATAGGTTGTTCATGTATAGTTACCCAAATCATTTCCATAATTGTTATATTGTATAAGACTAACTATATTTCCCTCCATTCTGTCCTGCCCCCCATTTATTCTAATTGTCTCCTTTGACCCTATCCCTTTTCAAAGATGTTTGCTTCTAACTACCCCCTCCCCCAATCTGTCCTCCCTTCTATCCTCCCCCCTCTTATCCCCTGCCCCCCCCATTTTCCTGTAGGAAAAGATACCCAATTGAATGTGTATGTTACTCCCTCCTTAAGCCAAATTCAACAAGAGTGAGGTTGTCCCATTCCCTTTCACCTTCCTGCTCTTTCCCTCCATTGTAACAGTTTTCTCTTGCTTCTTTTACATGAGATATTTTACCCTAATCTAGATCCTTTTCTCCTTCTCCCAATAAATTCCCCTCTCACTTCTTAATTTTATTTTTTAGATATCATCCTTTGATATTCAACTCATCCTGTACTCTCTATGTATACATGAACATACATATGCCCACACTCATATATATATATATACACATACACCATCCTATATACACACATATATATATATATATGTATACATAAATACATATATATTCCCTTCAACTATCCTCATTCTGAGAAAAGTCTTATGAGTTGCAATTATTGTTTTTCCATGTAGGAATGTAAATAGTTCAACTTTAATAAGTTCCTTATGATTTCTTTTTCCTGTTTATCTTCTTATGCTTCTTTTGATTCTTGTATTTGAAAGTCACATTTTCTGTTTAGCTCTGTTTTTTTCACCAAGAATGCTTGAAAGTCCTCTATTTCATTGAATGACCATATTTTTCCCTGAAGCATTATACTCAATTTTGCTGGGTAGGTGATTCTTGGTTTTAGTCCTGGCTCCTTTGACCTCTGGAATATCATATTTCAAGCCCTGTGATCCCTTAATATAGAAGCTGCTAGGTCTTGTGTTATCCTGATTGTATTTCCACAATATTAAAATTGTTTCTTCCTGACTGCTTGCAGTATTTTCTCCTTGACCTGGGAACACTGGAATTTTGCTATAATATTCCTAGGAGATCTTTTTCAAGAGGTGATTGGTGAATTCTTTTAATTTCTATTTTGCCCTCTGGTTCTAGAATATCAGGGCAATTTTGCTTGATAATTTCTTGAAAGATGTATCTAGGTCCTTTTTTTGATCATGGCTTTCAGGTAGTCCAATAATTCTTAAATTATCTCTCCTGGATTTATTTTCCAGGTTAGTGGTTTTTCCAGTGAGATATTTCACATTGCCTTCTATTTTTTTTTTATTTGTTTGGATCTGTTTTATAGTATCTTGATTTCTCATAAAGTCATTAGCTTCCAATTGCTCCCATCTAATTTTGAATTAGTTATTCTCATCAGTGTTATTCTCTTCAGTGAATTTTTGAGACTCCTTTTCCATCTGGGCAATTTGGCTTTTCAAGGCATTCTCCTCATTGGCTTTTTGGGCCTCTTTTGCCATTTGAGTTAATCTATTTTTTAAGGTGTTATTTTCTTCAGTGCATTTTTGGGTCTCCTTTAGCAGGCTGTTGACTCACTTTTCATGATTTTCCTGCATCACTCTTATTTCTTTTCCCAATTTTACCTCCACTTCTCTTACTTTATTTTCAAAATCCTTCTTGAGCTCCTCCACGTCCCGTAACCAATTCATATTTTTCTTGGAGGCTTTTGATGCAGAAGTTCTGACTTTGATGTCTTCCTCCTGCTCCATGCCTTGATCCTTTTTGTCCCCACAAAAGGATTCTATCATCTGTTTCTGCTTCCTGTGCTTGCTCCTATTGCCAGTCAATTACTTGGCCCTTGAGTTCTTTGCCATGGTAGAACTCTGCTTCCAGAATGGAGAGAGCTTTGTCCCAAATTGTTGGGGTTTTCGCAGCTGCTGGAGCTATTAGGAGGGTGCTGTCACTACAGCCCCCACAAGCTCTGGCTCACTGGTCACACACTCTAGGACCACCACCCAAGACCTCGATCCAGATCCAAGCAGGTCAAAGCAAGAGCTATTACCTTCTGAATGGTGGCTTGGTCCCCCTATACTCTGCAGGCCAGGTACTCCTGAAGCAGCTATGTGGTGCAGCTGCTGCAGCTCTGTTGGTTTTTTCCCTGGGGGCCACAATGGGACTTCACTCTTCCTTCCACCTCTATTTCAACAAAGTTCCACACTGACCTTTTACTTTGGCATTTATGGGTTGAGAAGTCTAGAAACCACCACAACTGCTGGTTATTGACTCTCCTGAAGTTTGCTTTGGCCACTACTGGTCGGGGCCTCCCTGGGGCTGGAAACATGCTGCTCCTGTGAAGCTGTGCTTGGCTCCTACCATGCTGGGATAGATCTTTCCTGTTGGCCTGTCGTCTGTCTTCAGCAGGAGATTTGTTTCTCTCTCTCACTTTGGGGGTTCTGTAGCTTTAAAATTTGTTTAGAGTAATTTTTTTGCAGGTATTGGAATTGTTTGGAGCTGGAGCCCATGCCAAGTTTGTGCTTCTACTCCACCATCTTGTCTCCACCCCGGAGAGCTTGTAATTTTTTTTTTTGCTTGGGGTTAAGTAACTTGCCCAAGGTCACATGCTTAGTGTGTGTGTGTGTGTGTGTGTGTGTGTGTGTGTGTGTGTGTGTGTGTGTGTTAAGTGTCTGAGGCCAAATCTGAACTCAGGTCCTCCTGACTCTGGGGCTGGCGCTCTACTCACTGTGCCACCTAGCTACCCTGAGAGATTATAATTTGAACATCCCTTGCACCCTGTCATTTCATGAGTTAGTGTGTTCTAGAGGCTGTTAGGTTTCACAGTGGTTACAGCAGGGATAGGGAGCCTGTGACCTCGAGGTCACATGTGGCCCTCTAGGTCCTCAAGTATGGCCCTCAGTCAAAGGGCAGCACTGAGGACACAAAGGACCACATGTGACCTCGTGGTTGCAGGTTCTCCACCCTTGGGTTAGAGTATCAGACCTGACTTCAAAACCAATCTCAGATATATATTAACTATGTGACCCTAGCAAGGCACTTAACCTCTGTCTCGGTTTCCTCATCTCAGTCAAACAGGGAGAAGAAATAACACCTGTCTCCCAGGGTTACTGGGAGAGTAAAACGAGATAATGCTTGTAAAATGCTTCGTTAACCTGAAAGTGCCATTATTGCTGTTGTTCTATATACCAGGTATTGTGCTAGGGGAGAAAAAAGAAATAGCGCTTTGCCTCCTTGACCCCAAGGAGCTTATGTTGTGCCAGAAGAAACAACATGGACCCACACAAGTAGAGAGTCTTTTGGGGGTGGGTCTAGCAGCTGAGGAAAGCAGGAAAGGCTTCCTGTAGGAGGTGGTATTTGAGGATAACTAACATTTATATAGCATGTACTGTGGGCCAAGCACTGTGTTCAGCACTTTGCAATTGTTCCTCATTTGATATTCACAGAATCACTAGGTGCCATTATTACTATCTCCATTTTATAGTTGAGGAAACTGACTTGCCTAGAGTCACACAGCTAGAAAATGTCTGAGGTTGGATTTGAATTCAGGTCTACCTGACTCTAGGCCTAGAGCTTTATGCGTTGTGCCATCTGGCTGCCTCTGATACTTGAACCGAACTTCGAAGAAACCTAGAGACTGTAAGAGATAGACATGAAGTGTACCAACAGGAAGGCAGTCTTTCCAAGGCACAGACACCAGAGGTGGGGTGTGTAGTGTGGGATAACATGGATGATGAGGAAGAACACTCATTTCTGGTGACACGTGGCCTTGGAATCTTACTAAGGGCATTTGTGCCTAGAAGCCCTTGGTTGTTCCCCTGGTGCTTCAAGGACCAAGGAGTGGTGGGAAAGAAGAGAATGGGTGCATAGTGTGCTGAAGATGACTGGCCACTCAGTCAAGAGGAGCCACCATTCAGGAGATTTAAAAGGGGAAGAGTTTCTACTTTATCTTACTCTTTGGACTCCATCATTTGGGAGACAGCCTTAAACTTCTGGGGAATATGAGAAGGGGAATCTCTCCCTCTCTCTTTCTGTCTCTGTCTCTCTCTGTCTCTCCCTTTCTCTCTGTCTCTGTCTCTCTCCCTCCTTCTCTTCTCTCTCTCCCCCTCTCTCTCTGTCTCTCTGTCTCTGTCTCTTTCTGTCTCTCTTTGTCTCTGTCTCTCTCTGTCTCTCTCCTCTTTCTCTCTCTCTCTGTCTCTCCCTCTCTGTCTCTCTCCTTCTCTCTCTGTCTCTCTGTCTCTGTCTCTTTCTGTCTCTGTCTCTCTCTCTGTGTCTCTGTCTCTCTCCCTCCTCTCTCTTCTTCTTTCTCTGTCTCTGTGTCTCTCTTTCTGTCTCTCTCCTCTCTCCCACTCTCTGTTACTCTCTCCCTCCTCTCTCTTCTCTCTCTCCTTCTCTCTCTGTCTCTGTGTCTCTCTCTTTCTGTCTCTCTTCTCTCTCACTCTCTGTCTCTCTCACTCTGTCTCTCTGTCTCTGTCTCTCCCCCCTCTCTCTTCTCTCTCTCTCTCTCTGTGTCTCTGTCTCTCTCTTCCTTTGTCTCTCTGTTTCTCTCTCTGTGTGTCTCTCTGTGTCTCTCTTCTCTCTCCTCTCTCTTCTCCCTCTCTCTGTCTCTCTCTCCCTCCTATCTCTTTTCTCTCTCTCTCTCTCTGTCTCTCTCTCTGTCTCTGTCTCCGTTTCTGTCTCTCTCCCTCTGTCTCCACACATATGGAACCAAAAGTGTGCCAGTCCCTAGCTGGCTCTTCTTTAGGTTTCTTCCAATGAGTACAGGTGACTCAAGGCTTATCCTGAGATGGGTATTTCTAGCTCTAGCAGCCTCATGGGTTTAATAGGCTGGGTGCCCCTGGATCTGGGTGCTACTTGCCCAGTAGGAGGTTAACCTCTCCAACAGTTTCTTGGAGGAAAAATTTGGCCACCACTGAGAAGATACTACAGAGAAAAGGACTAAGGAAACTAAAGCCTTGCCCTGGCTTGCCACAAGATTAGAAAGAAGAGTGAGGGGTCATATTTATAGATCTGGGTTTATGTGTTACACAGAT
Organism: Gymnobelideus leadbeateri; assembly: GCA_011680675.1. Taxonomy (NCBI): domain Eukaryota; kingdom Metazoa; phylum Chordata; class Mammalia; order Diprotodontia; family Petauridae; genus Gymnobelideus; species Gymnobelideus leadbeateri. Next base: position 161,086 of record WOXC01007523.1, on the reverse strand, counting down.
CAGAGATGAAAGTGAATTATATATCCAATAGTCCTAAAAGCCTTCTGGGAGGCTTCCCTCCTGGACACTATAATTGGAATGATGAGTCACTGAGTCATGTTTTAAGTATTTGCCAATGCCAAATTTGGAGTCTTTATTTGCTTCAAGCATTTATTTTTGTAGTAGTGGATATAAATTGCCATGGCATACCTGATCGACTTTGTCCATCAAGTACCTTTATCGAAGGGACCCCGTTAATCCCTTTTGTGGAGACATGAGGCAAACTTCACCTTTGATTAAGAGATTTCCACCAAAATTCTACTCTGGGAAGGGGAGGGAGAGCGTAATGAGCCATAAAATGTGAAGACTTAATCTTTTCTTTGGGTTTGGGCTCCCCAGGTTTAGACCCAGTTCATGTGAGTCCAGAGGAGGAGCCTGGGCTTCATGTCCTGGGTTTCATGTGACATGTATGGAAAGGCCAGTTGGACCTGATATTAGAATGTGTGCATGTAAAAAAGATCATCCATGGCAAAAAAAAAAGGTAGTCAGATTGTATAAGAATTTAAATGCCAAACTGGGAAGTTTTTGTTTGATGACAGAGATAAGCAGGGGGGTGGCAGGGTCAGGCTCCTGCTTTAAGGATGTCATTGGGGCAATTGTGTGGACCGTCACTTATAGAGGTGAAAGACTTTGGGCAGAAGTGAGAGGCAAACAGTGTAATGGAGAGAAGGGGATGGAGGTCAGGTATGATGTAGAAGTAGAAATGTCAAGATTTGGATATGTAGGGAGAGAGAGTGAAGAGTTGAAGATGGGTACTCTGATGTTATGAAACTAAGCAACTGGAAAGATGGTGGTCACATCAGTGGGAAAAGGGTACTGCTAACAAGATGTAATGCTCATATGCTGTGTTATAGTTTATAAAGTCCTCTCATAGATCAGATGAGATAAAGTGCTTTGTGAAATAAATTGGGGCAGCTAGGTGGTTCAGTGGACAGAGCCAATCCTGAGTTCAAATTTGACCTCAAACACTTACTAGTTGTCTGCTCCTGGACATGTCACTTAACGTTTTTGCCTCAGTTTCCTCATCTGTAAAATGAGCTGGAGAAGGAAATGACAAACCATTCCAGTATCTTTGCCAAGAAAAGGGTCAGATACAACTGGACAACAACAATATAACAAATACAAGTCATGGAACCCAGACAATAGTCCTTTTATGGCCCATTGGGGCATGTTCCAGTAGTGGAACAGTGAAACTAGTGAAATCAATTTAATTTGAAAGTAATGCTAGTTGAAATCTCATCCAGCACATTATCAAACCCTTGACACTGAAGTTAAAGTAAGGATGCCAAGGTAACATTGACTCTCATTGGTTCTGTTCTGTTCTTAATGCTCTTGATTCAGCCTATAACCTCATTTTATTCCCAGCCCTGTTATGGAACTATTGTCCAAAGGTTGAAGTAAGAATTTAGAGGGAAAGTATTTTTAAATTCCTGGGAAAATAAGAGCCGAGTTAGTTACAGGAAAGATAAATTTTTAAAAGTGTATGACAGTTGTGTTCCCTCATGGAAAGGGTTCAAGCTTTGGAAACTGGTCCCTAGTCTCTGATTTGCTTCAGAACCTTGGGTCAACTCTTTTGCTTCAGGTACTTTTCCCCATAAAAATGGGGGCAATAATGTAGTATCTACCTTATAAAGTTGTTGTGAGGCAGCTAGGTGGTGTAGCAACTATCTGGGTCTGGAGTCAGGAAGTCCTGAGTTCAAATCCAGCCTCAGACACTAGCTCTGGGACCTTGGGCAAGTCACTTACCCTTTGCCTGCATCAGTTTCCTCAACTGTAAAGTGGGGATAACAGTAGTACCTGCCTTCCAGGGTTGTTGTGAGGATCAAATGAGATAATATTTGTAAATCCCTTAGCACAGTGCTTGGCATATCGTAGGCATTTAATAAATGCTTGACTAAGATAGAATGTGTGTGAAGTATTTCATGAAACAATAGTAGAGAAATATATTTAATATATTATTTATTAATAATATATCATAGGGGTGGCTAGGTGGCGCAGTGAGTAGAGCGTCGGCCCTGGAGTCAGAAGGACCTGAGTTCGGATCCGACCTCAGACACTTAACGCACATACAAATAAAAAACCTAGCCGTATGACCTTGGGCAAGTTACTTAACCCCAATTGCCCTCCCCCCCAAAATAATAATATATTATAAACCTTATGCTCTCAACAAATAAAAATAAACATAATATTGAATAAAATCTTCCCAAAGAGACCAACAATTAAAATTTCATTTTGGTAAACAATTAATTATGATGTAACTTTTAACAAAATAAGAGAAAAGTCACCATGGTACCATGGAAAGAATGCGGTTTTTTGTTGTTTTTTTTTGCTTTTTGGAGGGGCAATTGGGGTTAAGTGACTTGCCCAAGGTCACACAGCTAGTTTTGTGTGAAGTGTCTGAGGCCGGATTTGAACTCAGGTCCTTCTGACTTCAGGGCCGATGCTCTATTCACTGTGTCACCTAGCCACCCTTAAGAATGCTGTTTTAAGAGTCAGGAGACCTGAGTTTGAATCCTGGCTTTTCCCCTTCCTATGTTTGTAATCTTGGGCATGTTATCCTCTCTTGGCTTCAGGTTCTTCTTCCATAAAAATAAGGGAGTATATAGCTTTCAAGTTCTTTTCTATTTCTAAATCTATGATCCAGAGATTACTGTTGTAATTGTAATTGTTATTGTAGTATTGTATTGATGTTAGTATAGTCATAATAAAAAATAAAACAACTATTTTAAATTGCTGCCTAGTTGCTCTATTGTTATTTAATTTGAAAAAAAGTAGACATCATGATTCGATATGATTTGGGTTTCCTTGAATTTAGATTCCATGAGGTTCGACTACTTCTTGACTTTTCAGTGGGCAGGTAAGGAGGCCACCCAGAAAGAGAAGGCGTTATTGACGGTCTTTATGTGCACACAGGCATCTTCCCCATCTTTCTCTTAGTGAACAATGAATTTGAAGATGGGCCCCTACACAATTTGCAAATTGAGCTCTCCCAGGAGGCCTCCTGCTGGGTCAGCAGCAGTTGTTTTTGCTAGGGAGCATGTCCACAGCCCTTTGAAATTTGCCTGGTGTCTTTGCAGAGACCAAGAGAGGAGAGAGATGCCAGACTTTCCAGGCAAACCCCAGGTTGGTGGTAATCCTCTATGTTTATAGGAGAGGAGGAGACACATCTTTTGGGTTACTTTATATAGCACTCAAGGAGCAACATGGTACGGTTGAAGAGATCCAACTTCAGAGTCAATAAGACAGGGGTTCAGCCTTGCTTCCAGTGTGCTGTGGCAATGAGGTGGAATTGAATGAATCCTGGGGCTATAGTGAGAAGAGTGTGGGTTAGAGCCTATTTCTAAGGCCTGTGTGACCTTGGCCAAATCATTTAAATGAGCTTGGCCAAATCCATGGGCCAGACAGTGAACTGAGAACAATGCTTATCTGCATTGGCAGATGGAGTTTTCTCACTAGGAGAATTCGCAAGGCTTGTCCAAAAAAAGTCTAGCACTTATTGTTAAGTCCACAAAGTTGCTGAGAAAACATTTTCCCCTCCCCCCCCCCCAAAAAAAAGTGAAGCACAGACCAGGCCCTTCTTTATTTCCTCATCTCTTGACCTCTTCCAGCTGCTGATGCCTATAGGCACACAGAGCTAGCAAAAGCTGTGGCTGTTCTTTCTTTTTCACCTGGCCCTGATCTTGTTGGATTTGAACCTGGGCTCTGTTCAAGCTCAAGCTTGCAGGGGTTGGGAAGGCACAACCCTGCTCTCTCCTCAGCAGGCCTGCCCCATCTTTCCATCTGCTCAGCACCACAAAGTCCCTGCAGAGCTGCAAAGCAGCCAGCTGGGCAAAAAGTCAAACCGTTCCTAGTGTGGATGTTTAAAATCTGAGAAACCACAGCAGCGTCAGGAAGGATGTTCTCATAGCAGCACCTCCGAATAGCTGCTTACTGAATGGGTGGGTCATGTTAACAGATTTATGGGACAGGCCAGAGTAAGGGAAGTCGGGGTGGACTGGCAGGAGCGGAGGCCTCCCAGGGAAAGACGAGTATCAAATAAACTTCAGTGATTTCAAGTAGGAAAGAAATCAAATAGTGTTCTTTTATGTTAATATCTTAGTGAAAATTAAAATAAAGAGAAGCCAAGGTAGCTCAGGACTGAAATGGCGTACCTGCTTAATAGATTGCTTTCATCAAAGAGGCCATTTCACCTCTGAGATCACCCAGAAAGAACGATGTTTGTAAGAACGTGGCTGATTGTCTGTGGTGTAATTTCATTACTGGTGTAATTTGTTTTCCGACCAACAGTGTCATTAAGTTACAAATAATATTTTCTAAGGTATCCTGAAATGAGGTTGGGGATGGCAAGATTAAGAATGAGAAAATTCAAAGGTTTGCTGAAAATCCACAATGGAGGTTTTTCAAAGGCAGGTTTCCTTTTCTTCATATATGATAAACTGCCATTTGGGGGGAGTGGGGGAAGACCATTTAAATGTGAACCTGTAGGAAGGACTCATTTATGGTTTCTCTTGAGTAGAAAGGCAAATGCCTTCCTCTGCATCTTCCTCCAATGACCTTCATCCCATGGAGTTGGTTGGATACTGTTCCATCTTTGTCTCTGTGTCCCCATTGCTTAGCACAGTAACTGGAACATAGTAGACACTCAAAAAATACTTATTATTTGAATAGAATTGAGTAGAATTAATAACTTGAATAGATAATTACTTTATATAGCACTCAAGGGGCAATATGGTACAGTGAATAGAGATCCAACTTGAATAGAATCAATAACCTTTTCATATTCTGAGTGTGGAACTAGTTTCTATCCCTAATACCCATGTTACTTTCTGGTACCGACTTAGGTGTCACAAGGGATTGTTTTATGATTTTTACTGACAGAATTTAGGAAATCACCATGGTGCCTAACATCACTAGTGACTGAATTAAGGATGTGGGAGACTAGAGCCCATTGTAGCTAAAGTTTTAGCCCCTCCCTCATAATTCAAAATCTGCTTCACCACAAGGCCACCAAAGATTTGGCTGTGTGACTCTTTAGCCAGCAAAGGTTAAATTGTGGAACACACGCATATGTACATGCACACATACACATACATACACACATGTTTTTAAGTACTACAGATATATCTGAATTTGTTTCTCATATGACTAAAATAATTGTTTAACCAGAATAAGTTAGAGTCTGGAATGTTTCAAACCTCTCTTGCTGTGTGTGTTGATATAATTTCTCATGAGAGCTGACATTCAGCATTCTTTGTGGTAACTTTCCAGCCCACCATCCTTTTGGCTAAAGTTGTCTTATTCACCTGCTTTAAAATTCACAATGGCTTCCAATGCCTTGACATGAGTTTATTGTTTGAGAAGCCTTCTCTTAAATTCTTGGAAATGGGGCTGGGGGTGGGTAGGAGTGGGGTTTATGGAATCACAGACCTGGATGGAACCTTAGAGATCATTGAGTTCTTGCTTGTCATTTTCTGAAGGTTTTACAGATGAGAAGTGATAAGGGCAGTCAGGGGAACCTGAGTTCAAATCCACTTCAGATACTTCCTAGCTATGTGACCCCAGGCAAGTTATTTATCTCTTTTTGCCTCCATATCCTCATTTGTTTATGATATCACCCTTTATGTCTAAATCATATATTAATTTTGACTTTATCTCATTACATGGTGTGAGATGTTTATCTATACCTAGTTTTTGCCTTCCCAGCAATTTTTGTCAAATGTTGATTCTTACCTCAAAAACTTAGATTGTTGGGTTTATCAAACACTATATTACTATAGTAATTATTTATGTGTATTATAAACCTAATCTGTTCCACTGGTCTACCACTCTCTTATGTAGTACTCGATTGTTTTGCTAATTACTGTTTTGTAATATAGTTTGATATCTATAACTAGTAGCCTACCTTCCTTAATTTTTTTCATTGATTCTTTTGATATCCTTGACCTTTTGTTCTTCCAGATGAATTTAATTACTATTTTTTCTAGTCCTTGATGTTTCATGGAGTCATTAGTTTCTAGTTGTACAATTCTAATTTTTAAGGAATTGTTTTTGTCAGTGAGTTTTTATATCTCTTTGTCCATTTGACCAATGCTGGTTGTTTTAGGAATGAATTTCATCACTGAATTTTTGTACCTCTTTTTCTATCTGGCCAGTTCTGTTTTTTAAGGTGTTATTTTCTTCAGAATTTTTTGTGTGCCTCTTTTACCAAGCTGTTAATTATCTTTTCATAATGTTCTTCCTTTGCTTTCATTTCCTTACCTAATTTTCCCTTTACTGCTTTCATTTGATCTTGAAATTTTTTTTTTTTAGCTCTTCCAGGAATTCCTATTGGGCTTGTGTTGAACTCATATTTTTCACTGAGGCTTTGTGTGTAGCTGTTTTGACTTCCTTATCTTCTTCTGAGTTTGTGTCTTCACTGTCACCATTTTTAAAAAGTCACCATTTTTGTCACTGTTTTTATGGTCAGGGTTTTTGTTGTTGTTTGCTCATTTTCCCACTCTATTTCTTGATTTGGACCTTTATGTTCATGTTGGGCTCTGTTCTCAGTAAGGGGAAACAGCAGGGGGCACTGTCTCAACCTTCAGGCTTTTTTGTACTTCTGTTTTCTGAGCTAGTTCTGGGAATTTGGAAGCATTGGATGCTTGCAAGGTGGTATGATCTGGGGAAAAGTGTGGTTGCTGCTCTCTTGGTCTGCACCAGATATTGCAATCAATACTTCTCAGGGCCCCTCCTCTCTTGGGACTAGAAACTGTTCCTTAGGGTCCTAGATCCTGGGATGGAAATGATACTCCCCCTCAGGACTTCCACTTCCTGTTGACTGAAAGTCTCTTAATCCCTTCTTCCAAATTTATTTTGAGGATAAAATGTTCCCTTTATTGAAGGTCCTATATGGGTTAGGCCAATTTCACAAAACAGTCTGGTAAAGTTATCAAAACACCAGGTTCCTTCAGTGCTAGATTTGAAGCTAGCAAGACTGAATTCATATAGTTCTTTCTAGTTGTATTACTGTGCAGGTCATAACTTCTGGGAGACTCAGTTTTCTTATCTGTAAAATGAGGGAAATTATATTGGCACTAACTACCTCAGAGGGTTGTTGTGAAGATCGATTGGAAACTGGGGTGTGGGGGTTCAGGGTCTCTGTGTAAATCACTCTGTAAGGAGTTCATAAACCTTTTATTTTCCTTTTTTTGGCACAAACGCAAACAATTGACATCATCACCACTATGGACAATGTGGGTTATTTGATTCACTACAGGTCTGATACTCTTCTGATGTAGCTTGAACCCACCTCGGTTATAGACTATTTATTTGATAATGCTTCCATAAAGAGCAACCAATTTTATTTTATACATTTCTCTGGGGGCTGGAGTGAAGCTTCCTGATTTCTCTATGGTTAAAGGATGTGATGGTTTTAATCTGACAATTGTATATCCTTCCAGGTGTAATATGGAGGAAGGTCTGAAGACTTTTTAAAAATACCTGTGTTAATTTAGTGCCTAACCCGATAGTACTCTTGGTTTATGATCCTGCAGGCTGAAGAAATAGCCAGAAAGGGACTCATATTAAGTCTAAGATCACCTCACAGACAATGTGTTTGGACTAAGTGTCTCTTTTGGGTTTTGCATTAAGTCAGGAAGCCACATCATTGCATGCAGTGTGCTAATTTGCTTAATTCTTTTCCTGTCAACTAGAAAGACCTAGGGGGGTTTGGGGAACATGATTTTGTGTTATATGAGCTTAATATTGCTCAATGGTATCGAATGCCAGAAGTGTATTAAAATGTAGGAGACTGCTGGATCCCTGCCTTAGGGAGGGAGGAGAGAGCTGTGCCAGGCCAGCAGAGAGCTTGAGACAGATTTCCAGATTACTCGCTGTTAATAGGAAAATAAATGTACTGGGTGAACAGTCAGTAGAAAGAACGACAACATGTTTGCCCCAGGCATTTGGAGAAGATGACACTAGCCCTGTTAAATGTGCATGGGGCTAAAACTTAAGATGTCATGATGTTTGTCTGCAGAGGAGACAATTCTTTTTGTCATGCTGCTTTGTATGCCTAAATACCTTAACGCCAGTGCTCCCTGCCGAAATTCTATCCCTCTCTCCAGGTCCAAAAACAACGGCATTTCCCTCATGTAGTCTTCCCTGATAGCCCTGCCAAACGTCCTCTTTCATGGTAATAACTAGAATTTATGTAGCTATGTAAGTTTAGCAAGGCATTTTACAAATCTTATTTAATTTGATCCTCATAAAAATTCTGGGAGTTAGGTGCTATTATTATCTTCATTTTACAGATAAGGAAACCAAGGCAGGCTTAGCTCAAGTGACTTGCCCAGGGTCATACTCAGGATGAGTCTGAGGTAAGATTTGAACTCATGTCTTCCTGACTCCAGGTCCAGGACTGTAGCTACTGTACTCCTAGCTGCCTCACAGTACTATCCACAAAACAGTTTCTATCTTTTAATGAACTTTATCTTTTTCTTTTTTTGGTATAATCATTGTGTTCATGTATGTTACAAATTCCTTGAGGGCAGAGGGCGTATTTTATTTATATTTGCATCTTTGTCAGCACATGGTGTAATACTTGGCACATAACAGGTGCTTATTAAATGAACGAACCATTTTTTGCATGTGTATTTTATCTTACACTGCACCTAGCAAGCATCAGTGTATACAGTTGCCTATCGATAACCTAATGCTCATTTTTCACCTTGTGCATTCTTTGATGGTCTGCATTTCTTTGATTTGCATGGTCCCTTCCAAAGATGCAAAGCGCAGTCCATTCTCTCATCCTATATAACTCTTGTCCACATTCTCCCATGTCGTCTATGAAATTCTATCCAACATAGTTTATGAAAACATCCATCTAGATATGGTATGGATTCTAGAGGAGTATCCTGGCTATCCATCAGCTAATGCTTTCAATGACCAGCCCATCTTTTTTTCCATACATTTTTGTTTCCTTTAAAGTGAGAATGTCAAGCTGGATACCATTCAGTCCTCCCAGGAATTATATCTAAATGTAGCACCTGAGACTGTCGAACATGTGAAGATAATCTGTGATTAGCTTGGTTGGCCAGTCACATGCTGGTTGGCATTCAAAAAGTGCTGTCAGCTTCATATAGTTGTTCTTTTTGGCTTTGTTTGGTGACTCCTTATCTCATGACAAATGGTAAGAGACCATGCCAACCTGGGGAGTTTTGAAAATCCAGGAGAGCCAGACACAGGAATCTGGAAGTCAGAGGATAGTGACATAGCATCAATGCCACCAGGAGCAAGAAGAGACTTCTGGGAATTACCTCCAGGATCAAAACCCAATGGGAGCTAAGATGTAGGCTTCTCTGGCAACTGGGCTACATTTTGGCACAAATTTAGTGGTTTTAATACTATGTAGAACTAAGCTAAGTTTTGAGCCTGCTCTCCCAGAGACCAAGGTGGTGCAGGGGAGAATATACCCCAGAGTTGTTGGGGTGAAGGAACGTTTGTATGTTTGTTCTTGCTATATCTTTGACATAAATATCCATTTGTGAAAGCTAATGTTAAATGGTTAAAGGGAACTGGGGGAGCCATTCACAGGCCCCTAACAATGAGAGGGAGGGGAAAATAGCTAGTAGGGGCTTGAATCAATGGCAGTAGATGAAAGTAATATCCCAAGCTCTCAGTATCACCCTGGAGCTCTGATGGGCAGATGTAGCAGCCTGACTCTGGGAGAGAGGGTCAGAGCTTGCCATGCTCTATCAGGAAAGTAGGACATACAGGCTTCTGCTGAGAGGCTGGAGGAGGGGTATTATGGAAGGCTTGAGGAAAGAAACAAAGGTTTGGAATAGTCACTGTGAGTAGTGTGATAGAGACTCCACTGGAGAGGAGTGAAATGATTGCTTTGCTTCAGGGTCTCTCCTCACCCTCCCATTACCTAGTATTTTTTCTCTTTTTAAAATATTTATATTTTCTGTCTATATGTATACATATGTATGTATACATATTATATATACGTATATATAATATGTATATATTATATATACGTATATATAATATGTATATATTATATATATGTATATATAATATGTACATATTATATATACGTATATATAATATGTATATATTATATATGTACATATAATATGTATTATATGTACATATGTCTATCTGTACACTATAGATCTATCTACCTATCTATCTATGTTGTTTCCTCTGGTAAAATGTATGCTCCTTGAGGGCAGCGACCATTTCATTTTTGCCTTTGTATCTCCTGTACCCAGAACAGTGCCTAGCACATAATAGGGCTTAATAAATGTTTGTTGATTGATTTACTCAATTATGGGTCCAGCTCTCTCCCCCTTCTTAGCAATGCCAACATCAGGCAGGTCTTCTCCAGAGAAGTTGAGCTTGTAATCATTTTATTAAAGGCAAATTAACATTTTCCCAAATGTTTGGTAAATAGTAATTCCCACATATTTGTGTAGGCCAATAATACCTTTCAGGTGAGAAAATGAGGTACTTAAGGTCCAAGTGTTTTCACTGAATCACGTGGAGTCACTGGAAATGCTGGGTTTCAGACTGACGTTGCTGAATCCCTCTGTTGAATTCTTCACTGCTCTCAGTCCGTGAACTCTCTGAGCTCTTTGCTTATTTTGAGAGAGGCTGGCTACATTGGCTGTATCCATAAAGAAAAAATTATCTCATTCTTCATTCTGAGACCTTCACCTCTATGAGGAGGTGGGTAGCATGCTTCATCATTGGTCCTCTGTAGTCCTGATTGGTCCTAACACTGATAAAGTTTCACTACAATAGTGTTTCATCACACTTATTTTGTTTAGCCATTTCACAATTTATGGATACCCCCTAAGATTTCCTTTCTTTGTCACCTCAAAAAGAACTAAATATCTTTGTATATCTTTAGGTTCTGTTTTGCTCCTGATTAATCCCTCCCTTAATCTATTCTCTCTCCAATTCCTCTTCCCTATCCCTTTCTCCACTTTCACTCCTATCTCCCTGTTCAGTTAAATGTATTTCTGTTTACAAATGAGTGTGTATGTGTCCTTCTAGTGTCAGCCATTCCCCTTCCAACCTCTCCTCTTTGTTTGTATAGATGTATACGCGTACACTTTGATTATCTGAGATACTTTTTCCTAACTTTCTGGGAAAGAGAGTCTTTAGTGATGTTGAGGAAGGAGATAACCGGGAGGTGGAATTATTTAGATTTTCTGTCTGTACAGGTCCAATTTACCAGGTTATTACTCAACAACATCTACATAGTCTGTATTTCCAAGTTTTAACCATCTGCCTTGATTGAAATAACTGAATAATTATCAGATCACTTCATTTTGTGATCCAGAATAGATTTATCTGGATGTTTTAAATACCAACCTACTCCTTCCCTGTTGGCTCATTTTGGATATTTTTAGAGAGAAATATTTTTTGATCCGAATGATCTGACTCCCAGCTTTTATTTCTATATGAAGGTGTAGCCTTAGGGTTTCTCAAGGGCTAGGCACAGTGACTTAGAACCAGGAGGTCTTGGTACATCATTACTGATGCCAAGGAAACAAATGAATCTTGACTGTCTTTAGGAGATGAATTGCAGAGTGAAGATTTTATTGCATTTGTTTTAGCTCCAAAAGCTAACCTAATTACTGTCTTGTGTCCCATGATGCCACAGTCTTTGGAGTTGGATGGGTTCAGATTTGTTTCAGCACAGCCAGTGATCCTAAACACTGCCCAGCTGATTGGAATAGTCTTGGTCTCAGCTTTCAGTGTACCTGGCAAGAGCACTAGTTTGGAATAATGTTGGAATAATTTACATGTCAAATAAAACATTCTCTCTTGATTAACTTGCTCTTGGCTTTTGGACCCTATTATACTTGAAGATTTTCTGAGATGTCATCTTGACACCAGTGAGTTAGGGAAATTTTCTGTACACCAAAGAATCCACCCCAATTGATAAAGGAAACATGAATCACTCCTCAAACTCCATCATTGCTCAATTTTGTTGTTTCTCAGTTTTTCAATCTTGTCTGACTCTTTGTGACCCCATTTGGGTTTTCTTGACAAAGATGCTGGAGTAGTTTGGTATTTCCTTCTCCAGCTCATTTTATAGATCAGAAAACAGAGATAAAGAAGGTAAAGTGACTTGTTCAGGGTCACACAGTTAGTAAATGTCTGAGGCTAGCCTTGAACTCATGAATATGAGTCTTCCTAACTTGGGCCCAGTGTGCTACCTTATTGACCCATCATTGCCCACAAGATTATGTAAAAGAAAGCAAGTTATCAAGGATTGAGGATGGCTCTCTGAGGATGATTAGGGTCTTTCCTAACTGACATAGGAAAGACCATTTTGGGCAGATGTTGGGGTATGGCTGGAGGGAGAAATCAGAGTTCTTTCTGTTTATAGACTAAGACAATGTTAGAACCGTAAGGGGCCTTAGGAGAAGCTGAGACCCACATTTTCATTCTTTCCAAAGGTGAACAGATTTTGTTCTAGCATCAGGATTGGCTAGGGTAGGGGTGGGGAACCTGTAGCCTCAAGGACACATGTGGCCCAGTCCTCAGGTGTGGCCTTTTGACTGAATCCAAATTTCACAGAATACCCCTTAATACAAAGGATTTATTCTGTAAAACTTGGACTCAGTTAAAAGGCCTAACCCAAGGACCTATAAGGCTACATGTGGCCTTAAGGCTTCAGGTTCCCCACCCCTGGACTAGGGAATAAGGAAGGGTCTTAACAGAAATAAGAGGCAGAGTCCATTATCATTCTGCTTTGGCCCCTAGAAGCCTGCTGTGAAACTGCAGGTGTCTGTCCCCTGTTCTCCCTCTCTCCCAGGCCCATTTGGAGGTCCTGTGTACTCATATTGAATGAATCTACTGTATTGCAGGAACATAGAGTGAGAACTAAAAAGCACCTTACAGGTCTGCTAGCCCCCTGTGTCCTGCCTTTGTGGTAAAAAAGATCCAAATCTGGCTCCCCCTTGTACATGGTAGATTTTAAGTGGTGCCATGGAATCTGCTTTAAAATATCTGTCACCTACCTACTGTGGTGCTTCCTATCTCACTTAAATTCCTATTATAGAATCAGGAGAGGCAGTATGGAGTTAACAAACAAACCTGGGTCCAATTCTACTACTTAGCTCTAGGACCTTGGTCAATCAATTCAGTTCTCTGGATCTTAGGTTCTACACCTAGGACCTTCTGGAACTCATAGAGATGCTGCTGAAAATGAAATGAGCTATGTTGTGACTGTGTTTCGGAGAGTTATGAGGCTCTATGCCACTGTATGGTACCATTGGCATTCTTTGGGTTAAACAACGTGGGCTCATAAAATTATAAATTGACAGCAGGAAGGGACTGCAGAGACCAATGAGTCCAACACCCTCATTTTGTTGTTGCTGATGTTGCTTTTTGGTTGTGCCTGACCCTCCTTTATCCCATGTAGAGTTTTCTTGGCAGAGATATTGAAGTGGTTTGCCATTTCCTTCTCTAACTCATTTTACATATGAGGAAATTGAGGCAAATAGGGTTAAATGACTCACCCAGGGTCACACAGCTAGGAAGTGTCTGAGGTCTGATTTGAACTTAGGAAGGTGAGTCTTCCTGACTCCAGGCTCAGAACTCTATACACTGTGCCACCCAGCTGCCCCCATTTTACAGGTAAGAAAACCCTCATTTTACAGACAAGAAAATAGAAGCCCATCAAGGTCAGAAGTCTAGAGCTAGAGGGGCCTTTATAAGCTCTTTAGTCCAAAACCTCATTTTTTAGTTTAGGACATTAAAGAACAAGGAAGTTTGAGACCTTGGCAAGTTCCCCCAGGTAGTAAGAGGTGGCCTAAGGGGAATTCTCCAGATGGGCATTTTGAAATATGTACTTGTTTCCTGGAGGTAAGAGGGCTGGGATCAGGAACAGGGGCTTACTTTCACCAGTACAACAATAAAGATTAATTTACCTGCTTGGCTAACAGAAAGCAGGGTCGTCATGGGAAAACACTCAGGCCAGATAAGTTTGGTCTTTAGGAAAAGTATGAGAAAGACCTGACTTACAGAGTAGTACCTAGCCATGGCAATACCTAGAGCTAATAGGGAGGGAAGGACCCTGTGACTGTTTGCATGCTCTTTCTAGAGTGGGACAGCTTGTTTCTCAGGAGTCTAGTTCTCACCCCCTTTGAAGATTTGGGGAGATTAGTGAGCCCTGTGGTTAGGAGGAGGGTGGCTGGTTTTATTTTATTTATTTTTGTTGTGAAGTTCTATTTGTTCTATGTTAGATACGGCTCTGTAGGCCTCCACAGAGGAGTCCTGTCTGAGGCAGCCTTGTGGCCTGCTGAAGAAAGCCAGCACTTAAGGCACACTTCACCTGCATTGCAGTTTTATCCAAGGTTTGGCCTCGAGCACTGGAACTGGTGCTTCCTGGAAAGAAACTCAGGGCCTGATTCTATAAACTCGTGACTTGAATAAAGGAGAGAGCTCTCAAGGGGGTCTTCGTTCATTTTGGGATTTTGCCTGTTTTGTAATTTTCTTCAACTAAATTCTTTGGAGTTGAGATATGAGGAAAAATGAAGTGAGAAGATCCAAGAATGAGCCTGGGGAGCCGCAGTTTTGAATCTTATTTTAACAAGTAGTCTGTTGGGAGCATTGTTACATTTAAATACCTCAAACCCATTTGGTTCTCACCCCTATCTCCACAAAGCAATCTTAATTGAATGGGCCCTCTACCTCAGCTATTAGACTATTAGACCATTACATTCTTTGTCCCCCCTCACACCTGTACTTCTTTGATTAAGGTTGTTTATTTGGGCAAGGTGATTTGGAACTCTTTTGACCTCTTGGATTTGTTAAACATAACATGCCATGGATGTTCCATATGGAAAATGCATAAACACATGTGATTTCTAAATGGGAACTTGGGAACACAGAGGTAAGCCCAAAGCCAGGAAAACACGATCAAACCTGACTCCTAAAAGCCTGAGAACCAAATCAAATCAAATCAAACCTAATCTCATCACCTTCACCTGACAAATTCATTTATGACCTCTTTACTACTATGAGGGTCCCTGGAGCCCTGATCCATTCAAACTTCTTTTCTCTTCTGGGCTTTCATGACCACAGTAATTTTGTAGCCACCATCTTTTGGAAAGCATCTCTGCCAGGGTCACTCATGGGCTTTCCCCATTTTTAACTATAAATCACTACATCTTGCTTTCTAATTATCTAATGTTTCCCACAGCTGATTGGCAGAGGGTCCCACCTTCCTTTCCAGGATCATATGGAGTCCTGAAAGACCATTCCTGCTGTCTCATTCCTAAGCTCATAGGTGGTAAATTTTAGTTAGTTCCTGAAACCTCATGTTGTTGAAACATTCATTTCAATTCTCTTTTCTCCACCCATCCTTGCCCCCTAAACTTCCCCTTTACTTCTTTACAATGCTTGGGCTTAATAACAGAACCTGAATGACCCACAATATCCTCCAGGTTTATTTTTGGTGATAAAGCACAAGGATTACTTCCTATAGCATAATTAGTGTTGACTTGGCAAACAAAGTTTTTCATTCAGCAATTGGTTCTTAATTTCCTAATGGTTTATTTCAGCACTTAAAATGGTCATTGCTTCAAATTCTATGTCCTAGGTCCTTTTGCCTTCAAGATGAACTAAGAGCTCTGGGAAAAGTGATATGTGAAGGCTGCACAATTTAGAATAGATGTCTAACATACAGCTGACAAAAGTTTCAGGGATGGGCCATAAAAGGCAGGGAGCTGCATAAGTGGCAACATTCAGTTTCCCTTTGGGGAATACTTGGCTATAAGGAGCAAGTCGAAAGTGACAAAAGGAAGAGGTTTGGGTTTGGTAAATGTATAAAAATAAAAATCTACATATTCATATAGTCTTTTATAATTACACAGAATTTTCATATAGTCAACTAGTATTATTAAGTACATTGATTTTCACAAAAATTGATGAAACTGGTACAGCAGGTATGGCAGATAAAAATTTCCATTTTGTTTAGAAAGGGATCAAAGTACATTGAGTGACCCTGGATATTTGGGAGGGGGCATATCAGTTTAAAAGGAGAGGTCTTCCTTTCCCTATTCTTCTCCCTCTCCCACCCTGGGACCACTTCCAGGGCTAAACTGTCCATTTTGGGACTACTGTTCAGTCACCTATGCTTAGACGAAGGAAGGTTGTCACATTTTCTTTAGCCCTGGCGGGGGTGGGAGTGGGTGGGGGTGGGGGAAGAGGGTAAGGGAGAAATAGATACTTGCTACATAGGAGTCAAAGGAAGAAAAGAGAGAGGACAGAATCACTAGGTCACTCCTCCTGGCTTAGTGACCAGTCCCACCTGACTCGGCTTTGTCATAGTCTCCCCACATCTTTAACTATCATGGGGTGGGAGACCAAGGCATCACCCAGGGTTTACTGTCATCCCCAAAATGACAAGTCTTTCAGAAGGGACTATGGCAATCAGAAGTAGCCAGAGTAATTTAGTGTAGTGCAACACCTGTGACCCATATATAGCTAAAGTGATTTATTGAAGGTCAGATGGTTATAAATGGAGCCAGGTTTTAAAAACATTTCCTCATTCCTATACCTTTACACTTTGTGGGGTTAGGGAATAATGAGGTTGTGTATAAACAGGTGAGACAGTAGGTGGATGTCTGAATGGGGGAACTAGAGATACCTTGCTCTTTAATGTGTCCTGGAAAATCTGGGTGGAAGTGGATAGAGATTCAAGTACCACTTCTGACATATAATGGTTATATGACCCTTAGAAGGTAATTTCCTCTTTCAGTGCCCCCATGCAGCTAGCTAATTCCTATAAGATGCTAATCTTCCTAGTTAGAGAGACTTTCCTGAATGGTCACTACTTTTACTAATGTTTTTCAAGTTTTTCCAATTTCACATCTTTATCAGAGAAAAAAATTTGAGCATGCACTCCCAATATGTGTATATTTATTTGTATATTATATCCATATACTACTCTACTAACAATTATGGACATTGTAAAACTTATACAAAGATAGAAATTTAAAAATGGTGAAATTAAGATGAAATAACATTTGGTTCTAGTCAACTGATATACTCAACTGATTGGATATGTGGAACAGGTGAAATAAGAGTTGAAGAGGGTGCTGTGACTGGGAAGCAGGCAAACTAGGAGGATGGTAGTGGCTGTTAGAGAAGAAAAAGAAGGAAAAAAAACTGGAAGTTTGCTTATTAAGTATGCTGTCACAATATTTAGGAAGACAGGAAATATGTAAAGATATGAGAACAAACAAGTATATTTTATTAAAACACTACTGTGGCTTGGGGTTTGTTTTTTTTTTTTTTTTGGCTTTTTGGAGGGCAATTGGGGTTAAGTAACTTGCCCAAGGTCACACGGCTAGGTTTTTGTTTGTGTGTGCATTAAGTGTCTGAGGCTGGATCCAAACTCAGGTCTTTCTGACTCCAGGGCCGACGCTCTACTCACTGCGCCACCTAGCCACCCCGCTTGGTGTTCTTAGAACATCTTTTATAAAAAATTGCTTCTTAATTTCATAAAAATTGCCTTTTTCACTAGTAGCAATCAGCATTTTCATTTTCCACTTTTATTTTTCCTATATTATAGCAAGGCTATTATTTTATTACAAGTCATCGATATACTGTATAGATTTGGGATTTGGGACATAAATCAGGAAGTTTGGAAGAGGGGGGATTTGGTGGGAGTGATAATAGGTTCTTTTCGGTATTGATTTCGTTTGGGATGGCTACAGGATATTCAGTTTGAAATGTCTAATATATATATAGATCTGGCAGTCACAGGGATAGTGATATCAATTAAATAGGGGACTCTTTAGGGCTTTCCAGTTTTCCCAATCACAACTTCCTGCTAAGGGATTTGATAGCTAGGACAACAAAAGAAATCTTCCCTTGAAGAAGCCAGAGGAATCTGGGACTGAGCAGGATCTCAGCTTTCTGTTACTCTCTTATCTCAGGGTAGCTCCTCATTCCTTAAGGTCCATGATGAAATCCCATGTTAGTGGTTTCCCTGATTGCCCATATTACAGCACTGTGATGCCTGCCTATGCCAAATTGTCTCTAACTGCATGTTAGAGGGGCCACTTGGTTGACTGTCTTTAGTGCCTTCCAAGCCCTTAGATCACATGACCTAATATTTGATTGTTCCTACCATTCTGGTAGGTTATGATGTTCAGAAGTTGTGCCAGGAGTCAACCTCCTTATGAGGTGGTCACAGAGTATTCCTTAGTCCTTGCTCTGAAAATCTTCTCTGTCTTCTTCTTTGTAGCATAAAATAACTATCGTGTTTAAATTCATATTGGTGTTTCTAGGAGAGCCTCACTCCATGCTTCACGACCAGCATTGATATTCTAACAATTGATGTCTTATGAAGCTAGCCAAAAACATTTCCTTGAATGCCTGTTATTCTCTAGCAAATGGTAATTTCTCTCTTAAAGGTAACCCCGATCTGATGCTGCCTACCCCTGTCTCCCCAAAATGTCACAGATTTAAGCAGCCTGAGGTTCTCAGTTGCAAAATAAAAAGTTGCATACTAAACCCCACCAGCCTCTTTTCACTTTCCCATGAAGAATAAGCAGGAAATGATGAAGTCTGCAACAAAGGAAGTAGATATGTGAGTAGAGAGATGTGGAGGCAGAAATGCCAAGATTTGGCAACTGATTGGATAATATGTGTGGTGAGGGTAAGTGAGGAATTGAAGTTATCAGTGAATTACAAACCTGGGAAATTGCAATTGTGGTGCTTTGGATAGAAATAGGGAAGTTTGGAAGAGAGATAAGTTTGGGGGAAAGAAAATGACCTCTGTTTTAGACATAGTGAGAAAGACTTTGCTATCCATAGAGAAATTAATTGCTGTTGTATTATGATTCTTCTTTTTGGAAGAAAAGATATTTTTGGGACCAAAGATGGGAGGCAAGTCTAGTAATAGCCTTTCTCATAACTGATAAAATTTTAAGATCTCTCTCTCTCTCTGTTTCTCTCTGTGTGTCTCTCTCTCTGTCTCTGTCTCTCTCTCCATCTCTATCATCTCTGTCTATATACATACATATATGCATACATACATATATTTACATTATCTGTTCCTCCTAATGAAATGCATAGTTATTGATATTTGTGTTTGCCTAAGTCTATTAGATCAAAATTAGAGACTGAGAGAGAAAAAAAAGGGTTTATTGGGAAGAATAGTTTCTGCAAGTTTTATAAACTAAAGTGAGGGGGTCTGTTAATTAATTTAGATAATTTCTCTGTGGGCATTTATGAAGCAATATTAGAGCATGCCCTTGGATTGCCCTTAAACTAGATGTGATAGAATTAATTAGTTAACTAATCAAATAACTGCTGGAGGGTTGGCAGTTTACTATTGAAAATACCAATATCCTTGTCCCACAAACATGGCATTTACTTTCCTTTGCTATTACAAACTATAGGAAAGAATAGTCTCTTCTCCCAAAGGTCTCCATCATTTATAACCCAGAAATCAGTCTTCTCTATTAGTTAGAATCATGTCTCATAATAAACTTATGGAGGACTTAAGAGATAGAGGAGGTTAGAGTTATGGATTCCCAATAAGCCTAGACAAATTCTTGGTGAAAGTATTATAGTGGTTATTAGGGGAAAATGGAATGTTATGGGGAACATATCCGTAACATCCAAGGATGATCTTAGGTAAGTCAATCATAGGTTCCCATGGTCACCAACATTACTTCCAGACATAGATTGCAGGCAGAAAAGAACATGAGTCTAATCAGTTTGACAATGGTTACATTTTTCTCTTAATAGTAATGAAAACAAATCTTTCTGAAGAAATGTTCAGAACTCAGTGTTTGCTTTAGATTCAGTATAGACCAAAGAAAGAGGCTTAATTGATGATTATGGCTTAGAAAACATATGGCACCCTGATGCTTTACTTACACTGGGAAGAAAAAGCTCAATAAATCTGGGATGGCCCAATAGAATTTGAACAAATCACTTGGGCTGTTCTGATGGTAATTAGTGATGAAATCATTTGCGTAATAATAGACTCCATGGGTCTTTCCAAATTATGAAGGGAGTCTGTGGTAGGTAGCGCACAGTCCTTCTATCCAAAAAGGATTGAGAGAGAAAGAAACAAACAAAAAAGAGAAAGAAAGAGGAGAGAAAGGAGGGTGAAATGAGGAGGGAGAAAGTGAGGAAAATAACAGTGGGGGGAAGGAAGAGGAGGGAAGGACTTCTAATTACAAGACAGCTCATTTAGTTTCATTTTAGTGAAGATGACAATTCTGAAGTGACCTTCTTAATGTTGCAGTGCTGCTTTCTGGTACTGCTCATGTATCATATTGTCCATCTGTGTTATATTAGGAGGAAAGAACATTCTTGGCAGTACATTGATGGAGTCTTTTAACTTTATTCTTCCACAGAAAATGGAAATTTAAACAAAAAGTTTCTTTTAAGGAAGAGACTATTCTTCCCTATATGAACCATTCCAACTGAAATCCTTGTTGGATATGATAGGATAGGATAGAATAGTATGTGTGTATATATATACTTTTATCTCTAAGTTAGTAATTTTATATTTTTACTCTTAACAAAAATGAAATGGGAAGTTACCTGATACATAATTTTTTTTGAGAAACTAGTTTGTATACATCAGTTGTTATATACTCAGATATGAACTAAAGTTTAAACTGGGTAATTCTGGATAAATGAATCTTAGAGTCATGGAACCTTTGGGTCTGTGCTAATATATGACCAAATAGGAAGAATTAACTCGCTGTGTGCCCTTGGGCAATTCTGTTATTTTTCTGAACCTCAGGCTCTTCTTCTGAAACATCAAATAGATCAGGAAGCATAGTGTGGTGGAGAGCAGGCTGACCTTGGAGTTAGGAAGACCTGGATTTAAGTCCTGGTTCAAGTGTGACCATGAGCAAGTCACTTCTTAGTGTTTGGGGGAGACTTTAAATTATAGATGAATAGTCCAGACAGAGCTAGGTAGTGCACTGGATAATGTACTAGACCTGAGCTCAGGAGGTCTTGAGTTCAAATCTGATCCAGGACACTTACTGGATATGTTACCATGGGTGAGCCACTTAATGTTGTCTGGCTCAGTTTCTTCAACTGTAAAATGGGGATAATAATAGCATCTAGCCCTCACAGTATTATGGTGAAGATCAAATGAGATATTTGCAAAGCATTCAGCACAGAGCCTGGAACTTAGTAGATGCCTTAATTAATGCTTATTCTTTCCTTCCCTTTCTCCCTCTTTCCCAGTAATGTTCCAGGTGAAATCTGAAATAATTGAGGAAAGAAAGCTTCAAGCTTCCAGGCCTATCAGTGTATTAAGTAGTGCATACCAATTGCATAAAATTGGGACCAGGCCTCTTCAGCTTGGCCCTGGATCCCAAATATAGGGGGAGACATTTTTATGCATTAAAAGCAAACAATTAACAGAATGTAAGCCAGGTTACAAGATTAAACAATCTGATTTCTAATTTGAAGAAATATTAGTAACTTTCTGTGTTGGAAGGGGGATGAACAAGTTTTGAGCATTGGGAAGGGGAAGAGTGAGTAGGGGGATTTTCCCAGATGTGAAACAAGATGTCACTCAATTCCCACAATTAGCAAACAGATGAAATTTACAGGAAAATGAAACTTTGGTCTCAAGATGGAATCAGTTTTGTAAGATAGTTTAGTTCACATAATTCTCTCAATTTCCCCTTTTGATCCATGGGGGACCAGTCCATTTCCCCCATGAATTTCTTGTCCATAAGCCACATTTAAAAGGTTTTTAATGTTCTTGTGCTTACTGTCAGCATTGCATACCAAGAAAAGACCACTGGCAAACATCTTCTTGAGAAGCTTAGTATAACAATTAATGCAAAGCCTAAGAACAATAATGATGATATTCCCTAAGGAGATAAACCTTGTTAAATAGACTCTATAGGTAAAACTACAGATAAAACTACTTAGAGGGCTCACAATGGGCTAATTTTGAGAGGAGAGAGTTACATGTCACCAAGGTAACCAAGAAAAGTCAGCAAATAAAAACACCATGAAACACAAGGCCAATGTAATACAATGATGCTCATCAGTATTAAATAGCATCAAGTCTTCTTGTATCCTAGTAACCCACTCCCAATGTCCATTTAATCAGTACATTTTGTTTTGAGACCCAGGTGTCCAAAGTAGTCATCTGGTCCCTGGAAATATCTTCTCTTAGACATTCTGGAATAGGACTCATTCTCAAGACAGCTCTGAAGAGGGCTCTGCTTCTCCAGTTACACATTACTTGCAGAAATTCTTAGCTAATTCTGCTAAAATCTGACAGTAAGAAGACTTAATACAATTTAGCACAATCTCTTAAACTTGGTTTTCCAATAAGTAGTTCACATGGTGAAAACCAGCTCAAGACTCGTGGTTCTGATCAGACCTATCAGGAAAATGTCAAATTAGGAACCCATACTTCACTTGAAAATTTGGAGAATTTCTGTTTTTACTTGCCACTTGATGTTTCTTTCTTTATGTAAACCATATACCTATTATAGGTAATGCTATCAACAGGCTGAAGGAAGAATATTAAAAAAAATTCTTAAGGGCCTGACTTAGAAAATGAACACTTCTGTTTCTTAAAACAGATACTTCTGAATAGGAAAATACACTCCAATTTTGAGAACTTAACATAGTCTTAATTTTCTGTTAGAACATTTAGAGACCAATCACACACACACACACACACACACACACACACACACACACATCTCCAAATTTTTAGAAAAAAACCCAGCCTAATCCTGTTGCTTTCTAAAAATTTACTGTTCAATTTAATTAGAATACTTTTACATTACACCTTTGTCTTATTACTTTATTTAATTCTAATTCTCTCCTTTAGGAAGATATCATCCCTATGTTATCATTTGAACTCAAATGTTGTAATATTAATTTTTGTAATTAATAGATTCAGCACCACAATGATAAAAATTTTTACAATTCACAGCTATTTACTTAAATTTACTATGAAAGGAAAAAGAAGGGACATAGTTATATATAGTTATAGTCAAGACTGTTCCCTTAAGGGCACAGAGTGACCTGACATATGCTATAACAAGGGGAAAAAAAACACCCTTAACTCTGTTGATTCCAGGCATGAGTCATATTCAGCAGCTAATCATGCAGCAAAGCTCCACATTATTCATAGGGTATGAAAAGCCAGGCTAAGGATAAACCAGGTGGGAAATTTCCTGTTAAAAAAATGATAGCACTATGGGAAAGCTTCCAGGACATGCCAAGGTTATCCCTCCAACTTTATCCAAGGACAGATATCCATCTTTTTTTTTTATTTTTTTTATTATTTTTTTTTTTTTTAAAGCAATTGGGGTTAAGTAACTTGCTCAAGGTTACACGGCTAGTCATTTGATTTATACGTGGGTGCTCATTTTCTGAGGCCGGATCTGATCTCGGGTCATCCAAACTCCGAGGCCAGCACTCTTACTCACTGCACCACCTAGCCGCCCCTTTAGGGCAATTGGGGTTAAGTAACTTGCCCAAGGTTACACGGCTAGGTTTTTGTTTGTGCGGATTAAGTGTCGGAGGCCGGCTCCGAACTCAGGTCCTTCTGATTCCAGGGCCGGCGCTCTATTCACTGCGCCACCTAGCCGCCCCCAGATATCCATCTTTAGCAGTCCTCAAACTGCAGCATATGCCATTTTCTCCTTGAATTGTAGGCTATTGGCTTCATGAACTATTCTTAAAATCCTTTCATCTATAATCCATTCTTATCAAGTTTTCTCAGAAGTCTAACTTCATTACAGATTACTCAGATATAATTTCACAATTTTACATAAGTGATAGCCAAACAATTTCAGATGAAAACTCCATCTTTATTATAGTAAACTTGTAAATCCCATTATGATAAGGAATGGGAAAGGAGATACTATTTTCTCAGTTCTAGGTTCTCAAACTTCAGTACTTTAGAATTTTACAACATGCAATCATTAGAGCTGCTAAGATCTTATAATCCATACTGAATACAGAGCCTCAAGGAACCTCACAAATAAAAATATCTTGAAGGGTCTGTGCAATTTCCTCCCCAACCCCAACAGCAAATTATCTTTATTATTATTATCTATTTTAAAACAAAACATACCCCAATAAGTATTGAACTGTTTTCAATGACTATTTTAATCATATTATTTTAACAGCTCAATTCATAATCCATCAGAATCCAGACCAAAGAGAAGCCACCTTTCTAACAACATTTTTGATATAGGAAAGTAATAATAGTTTACTAAATTTAACAAAAAATGTTAGAAACACAATAATAAAACACCAGTCAAATAACATTAATTTATTCAAATGTGTTTTTCCAAATCATCTTGCACATAAAATTATTTATTTTATCACTTTTGCCATTTTATTCTAATCACATCTAAAGCCTGGTGTAGAGTTATACAGTGTAGAACAATTAAATTCAATTAAAGAAATAATAATGCCAATAATAATGGTTAACATCTATATAATGCTTTCCATATACCCAGCAATGTGTTAAGCACTCTATAATCAGTATATCATTTTGATCCTCAAAACAACCCTGGGAGGTAGGTGCTAATTCTATTACCTTTACAAATTAGGAAAAAAGGAAAACAGAGGTAAAGTTTTCTTTAACGTTTACAACCACTACATCAAAATTTCAATCTTCCAGGGCTATTAATCACCTGAGTTTTAAAATTTAGAGCCCAGAGTTAAAAATTAGTTCATTTCTTCTTTTGTTGGAGGGCAATTGGGGTTAAGTGATTTGCCCAAAATCACATGGCTAGTAAGTGTGTAAAGTGTCTGGGACCAGGTTTGAACACAGGTCCTCCTAACTTCAAGGCTGGTGCTCTATTCACTGTGCCATCTAGCCACCCCTAAATTAGTTCATTTCTAAAGGTTTGAGGTAGCACTTTCACTTTTTGATAAACTTTTTATTTATTTTCTTTTAAAAATCATCCAAAGAGGGGCGGCTAGGTGGCGTAGTGAGTAAGAGTGCTGGCCTCGGAGTTGGGATGACCCGAGATCGAATCCGGCCTCAGAAAATGAGCACCCACACACAGATAATGACTAGCTGTGTAACCTTGAGCAAGTTACTTAACCCTAATTGCTTAAAAAAAATCATCCAAAGAGTTAACAATTCTTTTTTTATTCACAATCTATCCCTATTCTCTCATTCCTTAAACTTTACAGTTTAAACTTTAGGCAAAAAATAGGGAGAAATTTCAAGTGGCAGCTTCAAATTCATATCCCCTTGCTTTGGAGCTCATGCAATTCTAAGACTAGGGAAATACACCCCTGGAATGGTTTTTCAGGGGCAGAGTACTATATTTCTTAATCATATCCCAAACTATCTAAATAGCTAATCTTTATTCCATAGAATGTTTCCTTTGCAATTTAGTGCAAAATTTAACATAATTCTTATTAATTACAGTACTATTACACTTTTGGGTTACTAAGAGCTTGCAAATGCATGGTTTCTTTCTAATTTTCTTTGATGACCTTACCTAAAAATTTTAATTCTGTTGTATAAAGCTAAGAAAATTCTGCTTCTAGTCCCTAGTTACCTTCCTCTCCCTATTTCCTGTTATCATGAATACTTATCCCAATCATCCAGAACAGGAGTTGGGTCCAGGCAATCGTGGGACAGGGTAGGCTGACCAACATGGCTGGGCATAGGGTTTAGCAGTCATTATTATTCTCTCTTTCAATACTGCAATTAAAATTTACTTATATTTTTAAGTTTTTAATAAGCTTTTCTTTAATAATCCTTTATCTTTCCAAGGTCAAGAAAGAGTTAATAATAGGCAGTTCTTAAGCATCAGATTTTTTTTTTTAATCAGTGAAAACACTTTCATTTTGAAAAACAATAGCTCTGTCAGTCTCCTGGGAATGGGCAATAAGTCCCTGTTATTTTCACTCTCAAAGTCTTATTCTTATTTTTCCTTAAAACAATTTCTCCAGAGTAGTGCCCCGAAACTCACAAAAAAACCTCACCATTTGTTAAACTTCTGCTAAATGTCTTATCAGATAGGATAAAGAGAAGGGGGTGAGCTCTATATTCAGCACTTGCCTCAACTCTGCTTATCTCAATGGAATCAACTCTTCTCAGAATTCTTTCCTAACTTTCATTCCTTTCCTACAGAAAGGGGAGAGAAGTACTTAACCTTAGTCTACAAATCTTTAAAATCTATTAAGATGTTTTTAGCAGTTGCCATAACCTGGAATTCTATAGTAAAGATGTTACATTTCAGTTACGAATTTGGTCTCTAATTTATAATGCCACACATTGTTATAAACCAGGAAAAGGTTTTCCTTTTTTTTGATTGTTTGACTTTATCTCTGTAGCCCCAAGCTGACCAGGGCTGAAATGACAGATAGAAAGTATCTGGCTGGTTTTTTTTAACCTAATCTCCCAGTGAAAGCTTAGATTGGGAATTAGTCCTGCTTAATGAGGTAGAGAGTATGATATCAGATTATAGAAAACTGGGAGAACTGTGTCAAGTATGAAACTTCATTACTCTTCCCCAGCATTCCAGACTTTTTGGCTGAAGTTTTTTATAGAGGTCTGTATGGCGAGTTTCACTTTCCCCTTAAAAATTTTTCAAGGTAACAGAATTTACAAACAACACAAAACATAACACAGGACAAAGATTTTTCTGACTATTTTACAAAGAAACAGAAACAGACAAAATAATAAGACAGATACTTGTTAGCCTCCTTATCACCTTTAATTTACTATAATTAAAAGTCCCTTCTTCAGGTCAAATTTAGGACCCATTTGGATTTTTCATATTTTAGAACAATCTGAATTTCTTTAATATCAGTTTTAGCTAGCATTTTCTTCCCTGTTCTCAGAAAAAAAGAAATCTTTTCCAGTGTGGGTTCCCATTGGGGTGCTATTCTTGAATCTCAAAGTTTCCCCAAAGGAACTTCCCTAACAATGTAGAAGCCTACCGTAACATTCCCAAAGGGAACTTCTCCAATGGTGAGGAAGCTTGGCTTAACTTACTCACTTAAAGGGCCTTCCCAGGGCTATTTACTTCTTCAGCAGGGTTAGGACTTACCTTAGCTCAAAAGAATTTGAAATTGAGGGCGGGTCCAACCTCTGAGACAACTTTCCAAGAAGTCCTCTGGTGCTCTAGGAAGTTGTTCTAAGATACTGTCAAGCATCAGGGTCCTTTCTTGACCTGACTGGCTATGCCAAAAACTCTGATAGGTGAAATGTGGAGTAATTGAGGAAACAAAGGTTTGAGCTTTTAAACATATAAGTTTATTAAACAGTGTGTGCCAATTGCATAACAGATTGAGAACAGGCCTCCTCAGCTTGGCACTGGACCCTGAATACAGGAGGAGACAGATTTTTATGCATTAAAAGCAAACAATTTACAGGATATAAATCAGGTTACAAGATTAGGTAATCTGATTTCTAATTGGAGGAAAGATTAGGGACATTCTGGGTTGGGAGGGTGATGAATATGTTTTGGGAATTGGGAGGTGGGAGAGCAAGCAGATGAACTTTCCTGGATGTGAAACAGGATGTCACTCAATTCTCATGATTAGCAAGCAGGGAGAATTTACAGGAAAATACAACTTTAGCCTTAACATGGAGTCAGTTTTACAAGATGGAGTCAAGTTGGTTCACACAATTCTCTCAATATGTATCAGTTGAAGAAGTTTTCATACCTGATGCACCCAAAAAATAATAGGTCTGCTCCTTGCTCCCTTCTGATTATGGTGTTGAATTAGAAAATCACTAAATTTTCTTGTAATTCTATGATTTTATGATTTTTTTCTAACTCATAGTACCTACTCTCAGGGACCTCTCTGCAAAAATTGTGTTCCACCTCCACATTGCTAAGATAACTCAGTGGTAAGTGAAAAATTCAGCCAGCCAGACCATTGTTTTGTCTCATTTCTTATTGAATTGTCTAGCTGCTTTAAGCAGTGTGGAGATGCAAACCCAGTGTACTTGTGGAGAAAGAATTCAGAATCACAAAAATATGTAGATAAAAGAAACTTAGGAACACATGTTGTGTTTGAACTATTACATCTCCAAAAAGAATAGCTATGGGGCAACAAGATACAATCTGAGTTCTAAGTGAGAATGTTGCAAGCAAGGCTCTATGAAGAGTTAGATGGCCACTGAACTGGGCAACGGAGATTGCAGGAGGATTTGAGGGTGCTGCCAAAATCCCCAATTATTTAATAATTGCCTACAGCACCCACTTTGTAAAAGTTTTATTCTCTATTATGGTTACGGAAATGCTTTTACAATTTTTCACAGAAGGCTGAAAGAGAATGTAGTTGGTGAAAAAACAACCAGTACTTGTCAGCAATGTCTGAGAAGGAGGTTGAATTTGGCGGGCGGTCCTTAATCTTTTTTTTGTCATGTACCTTCTACTAGCCTGTGGAAGCCTACGGACCCCTACTCACAATTTAGGGCCCCTACTTACAATAATGATATTAAAAACACAACATAAAACACATAAAGGATAAAACAAATATGATCACAAGGGAAACATATCATGTTGAAATTCATAAATCAAAACATTTTTAAAAATTAATATTTCCCAGGTTAAGAACTTATGGATTAGAGACTCTGTAAGGCTCCTTCCAGGGCTGATTCGATGATTCTATACAATAAGCCCAATTAAAAAATAACAACAACAAACATTCTCACAAAGGAAAATGTTCTTGTGTCCATATGGTTGAAAAAGTTATCACAACTCTTGCTTAGATGGGTTTATACATATACAAATATAGCATTTTAGTGATTTTATTTTCTTGGTATATTGAAAATGCAAAAAATGAGTTTTGTTGTATATTATACAGAGGTAGTATAATGGACATATAGGTGGCACAGTGGTGAGAGTACCCCTTGGTGTCAGGAGGACCTGAGTTCAAATCCTGTCTTGGACACTTAATAGTTTCGTGACCCTGGGAAAGTCATTTCACTGCCTTGGTTTCCTCATCCATAAAATGAACTGGAGAAGGATATGGCAAACCATGTATTATCTTTGCCAAGAAAACCCCAAATGGCATCACAAAGAGTCAGACCCAACTGAAATAACTGAACAACAACAATGTAGCATCAGTAAAATATAGCTGACAAAGCACTGAATTTGGCGCCAAAACCAGAGTTCAAATCCAGCCTCTCCAATTCATTAACTTTGTGACCTTGAGCAAATTGGTAACCTTTATGGATTTTGCTCTTTTCATCTATGAATGGAAGGAATATGAGGAGTTGGGATAGGCTTAAAACAACGGGCCAAGTTTCAAAGGTCTAAATATAAAGTCCTACGTTTGAATTAAAACAAAACAAAGCAAAACAACAACTACTATTATGCAATTATAGGATTAGAGAAACACAGCAGACAGTTCATGGGAGAAAAAGTTTTTTTTTTTTTTCCAGCAGCAAATTTGATGTGAATTAACAAAGTGACACGGCAGTCAAAAAAGCTAAGGTAAATTTAGGCATCAAGAGAAGCAAAGCATATATTTAGAATGGGGGGAGATTATAACCCAAGTGTCCATTGGCCTGGGAATACTCTTTGGAGTATTGCATCCAGGTCTAGGGAATCACCGATAAAGTGGAGTGTGTTCAGAGGCAGGAAACGCCAGAAACAAAGGTAATCTCAGCCACTTGGTATGAGGCAGGAACCAGGGATATTTAACCTGAAACAGAGAGGTGGGATAGTGATTGTTGTTGCTGTTAAGTCAATTTCAGTCATGTCTGATTTTTTGTGATCCCATTTGGGGCTTTCCTGGTAAAGATACTAGAGTGGTTTGCCATTTTCTTTTCCAGCTCATTTTATAGATGCAAAAACTAAGGCAAACAGGGTAAAGTGACTTGCCCAGGGTCACACAGCTAGTAAGTGTCTGGAGCCAGATTTGAACTCACAACGATGAGTCTTCTTGACTCCATGTCTGGCACTTATCCATTGTCCCACTGAGTTGCTCACAGTGATAATTTCCTTTAAATATTTGAATGACTGTCTTATGGAAGAAGGATTCTATGCATTCT
The DNA here is from genome assembly GCA_011680675.1 of Gymnobelideus leadbeateri. NCBI lineage: Eukaryota > Metazoa > Chordata > Mammalia > Diprotodontia > Petauridae > Gymnobelideus > Gymnobelideus leadbeateri. The sequence goes on along the minus strand of WOXC01007523.1, from coordinate 131,025 downwards.
GCTTGGCCACATAGGGTGGAATATTAGAAGTTATTTGGGTCCCTCACTTTTCAGAGAAAGGAACTGAAACCCTGAGAGGGCAAGTGACTTTTAACTGGCAGAACTGAGAGTCAAATCCACCGTCTGACACCAAATCCAGTGTTCTTTTTGGTATTCAAAGTTGTCCAGTGAAATTCTAGCTAAAGGCTTCTCCTGTTTTATTCAGGTCATAAAATCAACTAAAGTTCTCTGTAGTTAAGGTGGGCAATTTCTTGACTTTACCCTCTTCTTCCTCCCACTCTCCCACTTTCCCTATGTTCCAATATTAAGCAACAGTGTTAACTTAGTCCCTCTTAATTAGTAGATTTTTATCTTATTTTTTATGTTTTGCAAAGAAAGTTCTGTAGAGTAAACTGATAAACTGATCTCCAGTGGTCTGGTGGCTAGCATTCAGTGTTCTTACTATGGTTTCCCAATCTGAATTCTTAGTTGTGAGAATTCTTTCCACTTCCAGAAATCTCTATCCCTAAAAAAAGGAAAGCATTATAAAATGGCGCCAAGAGAGGGTTGAGTCAGGAGCCCTGGTATTAGCTACAGATCTTCTACTTTACTGGGTGGGTGAGACTGGGCACATCCCTTCATTTGTCTAGGGCTCTGTTTCCTTGTTCATAGAATGAGGAGACTGGGCTTGACCTCTGAAGCCTGCTTCTGCTCTAATCTATTACTCTATAAACTAGGGAGAGTGGAAAGAAGTTGTAGACATGGTATTTTGGCTCACTCTAAGACAAAAACCCATTAATAGTTATAGATGTCCAGAAGTGAATGGGCTGCTTGAGGGTACAGTGAGTTCATCATCAGAGTTAGTAAAGGAGGACAAGAACAATGACTGCCACATTTGTGTACTCTGTGAAGTTTTGTAAAGTACTTTATATGTGTCATCCCCTTTTATTCTTATAAAAATCCTCTGAGGACTAGCTAGGTGGTCCAGTGGACAGAGTGTGGAAGACTCATCTTCCTGAGTTCAAATCAGACCTCAGACACTTACTAGCTGTGTGACTTTAGGCAAGTCACTTCACCCTGTTTGCCTCAGTTTCCTCATCTGTAAAGTGAGCTGTAGGAGTAAATAGCAATACTACAATATCTTTGCCAAAAAATCCCAAATGTGGTCCTGGAGTCAGGAGGACCTGAATTCAAATGCAACCTCAGACACTTACTAGCTGTGTGACCCTGGGCAAATCACTTAACCCCAATTGTCTCCAAAAAAAAAGGAAGAAAGAAAATCCCAATGGGGTCACAAGGAGTTAGAAGAGACTGAAGAACAACAACACTAATATTATCCTTATTTTATAGATGAAGAAACCAAAAAGGTTAAGTGATTTCCGTAGCATCACACAACCACTAAGTGTCTTAGGCAAGATTAAAATCTAGATATTCTGGACAGCAGGTTCAGGACCCTATCTATTTCAGCACCTTGCCACCTCTCTTAATAGGACTGTTAGAGAAGGTAACATCCTTGCTCTGTACAGGTTGGACTAAATGTTTTCTGAGATTCTTCTCTCACCTCTATGGCCTCCTTCTCTAACTGGTGATTTGATCTCTGGAGCTGCCATTTGAAGAAGTACTCATGCTCATTTAAAATCTGGCTCAGCCCAGGACTCCCCAGACCACTCCTCTACATTCCTTCAATGTGAGTAGCCTCCCATCTCCCCAACACTTTTCATCTTCCTTGTATGTGTTATCTTCTACTATAATGTTAGCTCTGAGGGTAGGGATTGTCTTTTTTTTTCTTTTTGGAGGACAATTGGGGTTAAGTGACTTGCCCAAGGTCACATGACTAGGTGTTTTTGTGTTGTGTCTGAGGCCGGATCTGAACCCTGGTCCTCCTGACTCCAGGGCCAGTGCTCTATTTACTGAACCACCTAGCCACCCCCGTTGTCTTTCTTTTTACTTGTATTTTCATTCCTAGCTCTCTCTCTCTCTCTCTCTCTCTCTCTCTCTCTCTCTCTCTCTCTCTCTTTCTGAATTCCAGTTCTGAAATTCTATGATTCAAGGTTCTATGATCTATGAAGTCTCTTACCATTCCAAATTTTATGATTCAGTTAATTTCAATTCAGTGAAAATTTACTAAACACCCCTTATGAAGAAAGCATTAGGTCAGGAACTAGCCATACCAAGGGTGGGAAACCTTTAGCCTTGAGGCCACACATGGTCTTCTAGGTCCTTGTGTGTGGCCTTTTGACTGAGTTCAAGTTTTATCTTGATTGTTAAGGGGATTTGTTCTGTGAAGTTTGGATTCAGTCAAAGGGCCATACTTGAGGACCTAGAGGGCCACATATGGCCTTGAAGCCACAGCTTCCTCACCCCTGGATAGACTGTCCTTTCAAGGTGCTTACAACTTAATGGAGGAAAATAAATGAGCACAAATAACTATAATAAAAGGAAGAGTAAGAATCATGCAAAGTAAGACCTGGTATAAATTGCTGAGAAATTTGATAAAATAATTATATTTACCTGGATGGAAGAATTGGGGAAAAATTTTTTTGAGGAGGAAATCCCTGAAATGGGCTTTAAAGGAAGCAAAGCTCTTCAGTAGATAGAGATTAGAGTTAGGGTGAAGATAAGGGAACAGAATTTATGCTAGGACAGAAGGAATCATGAGAAAAGACAGGTTGAAAAGTTGAGATAGCATGGCTCACTTTGTTATGTTAGAAGGGGTGGTGGCCCAGTTAGTTTTAGCCCTCACTGGAAGCAACCCAAAATGCCTAGCTCTTATTTGGAGGATACCGGCAATGGTTGCCAAGTATGGCTGTGTATTTTTCTTGCTAGAAAAGTAGCCCCATCTAACCAACTAATTTCATAAAGATTGCCAGGTGGTAATTACTTTCAGGCTGAGTTGAGTTGGATTTGAACCAAAAAGCTCTAGGGTAAAATATCCATCCATCTGCTTTGTAGAAATCTCAAGGTTGACACTATCAAGAAAGTACATTTGTGGTAAGTCTTGACCAAATCGTGTGAACAGCCTGTCAGTATTAAGAAATAATTTGATCATTCAAAATCATCTTATCCATAGTTAATATATTAAGATGCTATGCCATTTCTTTTTTCATTTTTTGTGGATAGCATTTTAAAATTTTATTTTTAGTTTTCAACTTTCACTTTTATAAGATTTGGAATTCCAAATTTTTTCTCCCCCTCCCCCAAGATAGCATGCAATCTGATATAGGCCATACATGTATAATCATATTAAATATGTTTCCACATTAGTCATGTTGTGAACGAAGAATCAGAACGAAAGGGAAAAACCATAAGAAAGGAAAACAAAAAGGAGAAAATAATATGTTTTGATCTGCATTCAGACTCCATACTTTTTTCTCTGGATGTTGATAGTATTTTCCATCATGGGCCTTTGGGAATTGTATTAGATCATTCTATTGCTGAGAGGAACTAAGTCTGTCAAAGTTGATCCTTACACAATATTGGCGTTACTGTGTACAATGTTCTCCTGGTTTCTGATCATGGTTCATGTAAGTTTTTCCAGGTATTTCTGGAATCCACCTGCTCATCATTTCTTATAACACAACAGTATTCCATTATATTCATATACCACAACCTGTCAGCCATTCCCTAGTTGATAGGCACCTTAATGTCCAATTTCCAATTCTTTGCCACCCAAAAAGCTGCTATAAATATTTTTGTACATGTGGATCCTTTTCCTTTTTTATGATCTTTTTGGGATACAGACCTAACAGTGTTATTGCTGGATCAAAGTCTTATAGCACTTTGGGTATAGTTCCAAACTGCTCTCCAGAATGGTTGGATCAGTTCACAACTCCACCAACATTGCACTAATGTTCCAATTTTACCATATCTTCTCCAACATTTATTATTTCCCTTTTTTGTCATATTAGCCAATCTGATAGGTGTGAGGTGGTACCTCAGAGTTATTTTAATTTGTATTTCTCTAATCAATAGTGATTTAGATAATTTTTCATATGACTATAGATAGCTTTCATTTCTTCATCTGAAAAGTGCCTGTTCATATCATTTAACCTTTATCAATTGGGGAATAACTTGTATTCTTATACATTTGACTCAGTTTTATATGTATTTTAGAAATGAGGCCATTATCAGAGACAGTAACTGTAAAAATTGTTTCCCAACTTTCTTTTTCTCTTCTAATTTTGGTTGTACTGACTTTATGCGAAACCTTTTTAATTTAATGTAATAAATATGATCCATTTTGCATTTCATAATGTTCTCTATCTCTTGTTTGGTCATAAATTCTTCCCTTTTCCATAGATCTGACAGGTAAACTATTCCTTGATTTCCTAATTTGCTTACAGTATCATCTTTTATGTCTAAATCATGTACCCATTTTAACCTTATCATGGTATATGGTGTGAGATGTTGGTCTATGCCTAGTTTCAGTCATATGATTTTCCAGTTTTCCTAGTAGCTTTTGTCAAATAGAGAATTCTTGTCCCAGAAGCTGGTGTCTTTGGGCTTATCAAACAGTAGATTACTGTAGTCTTTGACTACTGTGTCTTGTGTACCTAACCTGTTCCACTGTTCCACCACTCCATTTCTTAGACAGTACCAAGTGGTTTTGATGATTGCTGCTTTATAATACAGTTTTAGGTTTGGTATGAATAGGCTACCTTCCCTTGAATTTCTTTTTATTAATTTCCTTGATATAGACCTTTGTTCTTCCAGATGAATTTTGTTATTCTCTTTTCTAGTATTCTCTGTTTCTTAAAGGTTATCAATTTTTGTTGAATGCCTAATGCTTTCACAAGAGTTAATGCTTTTTCAGAACTGGGAAAATGTAGTGTTGGTATCAAGATCTGGGCAAATGTGTTATTACAGTGCCTGTATATATTTCTCTTTACCTGATGGGTGGAACAGATTCTGAGATTAATATTTTGTTTTTATATTCAGAGATCTAGAACTTGAAAGGATCTAAGGGAGTTATCTACCTCAGTATTCTCATCTTATGGCTCAATCAACACATTTTATTAATTACCTCCTATATGTGGGGCACTCTTCTAAATACTAGAAATATTCAAAAGTAAAGATCACCAAAGATCAATATATTTAGTTTTTGAGGGATTGTGGAAAAGACAAGCATGTTAAGTACATGGTTGGTGAAGTTTTGAATTAGGTCAACCATTCTGGAAAGGGATTTGAATTATGTTAGGAAGTGATGAAAATGACTAATTCTCTTTGACCAAGAGATCCCAATGAAAGGCAAATCTCAAATAGGTAAAACATATAAAGAAAAATCCATAAACACCAAAATATCGATAGCAGTACTTTTTCTAGTAGTAAAGAACTAGTAATAAAGTAAGTGAGTATTTATTAAGGAAATGGCCAAATAATGGTATAGAAACAAAATGGAATGTTGTGAAATGGAAAAGTGACATGCAAGATAAATGTGGAGAGGTATGGGAAGTCATAGGAATTGATGTGGAGTAAAGTCAATAGAACCAGGAAGCCATTATTGACAACGTCTACAGCAATGTAAATAGAAAGAACAGCAACAACAACAACAAAAATCCATGAAACACAAACACTGTATAATTACACTGATCAAACTTGGCTCTGAAAAAGAGAGGAAGAAATTCAGATGAGAGGAACTGTGAGTATGGAACATTGCATATGCTCTCAGTGGATGTGTTGGTGAATTTTGCTGAATTTTCTTTTTCTTCCTTCCTTCCTTCCTTCCTTCCTTCCTTCCTTCCTTCCTTCCTTCCTTCCTTCCTTCCTTCCTTCCTTCCTTCCCTCCCTCCCTTCCTTCCTTCCTTTCTCCCTTCCTTCCTTCCTTCCTCCCTTCCTTCCTCCCTCCCTCCCTTCCTTCCTCCTTCCTTCCTTCCTCCCTCCCTTCCTTCCTCCCTCCCTCCCCCTCCATCCCTCCCTTCCTCCCTCCCTTCCTTCCTTCCTTCCTTCCTTCCCTCCTTCCCTCCCTCCCTTCCTCTCTCTTTGTCTCTCTCTGTCTGTCACTCACTTCTTTATTATACAGAATAGCTACTTTTCGTCTTCTTTCCCTAGCCTTCTCAACATGTATTGTCTGCTTCCTTCTGCCTATAGCTACTCTTCAAGGCTCAGTCCTTGACCCCCATTTTTATTCTAAGTTCCATCCCTTGGAAGACTCATCTACTCATGGCCTTAACTATAATCTCTACACTGATGACTTCTGAATATGCATCATCAATTTATTCCCTCAGCCAAACCTCCAGCACATTCTTGCCAGATCTAAATATCCATTTCAACATGCCCATTCCCCTGCAGGGGAAATCTTCAAAGTTCTGATTTTGTCATCAAGCCTAAGCTTCTGCACTTTGTTTTTAAGTAACCTGACCCCACCTTATTTATACAATTCTATTTACCACTTCTGTTCAATTAATCTAATCACACCTGTTTACAGAATTTTCCCTCTGATCTAATTATCTTATTGAATGCAATAAAGGGTAATTACAACATAGAAAATGTCTTTTCTCTTTCACCTTAGCTGTAGAGACTTGCTTCATCCGGAGTGCCTTCCATCTTCCCTCTACACTCAAAAATCCTTCCCATCTCAAGACTCAGGTAAACTCTCATCTCCTCCATGAATGATTTTCTGACCTTTCATTGACCTCCCATGAATTTCGTTAACACTTAGAATGTTAGACTCATAGGAGCCATGTAGTCCAACTTCCTACCCAATTAAAAAGTTGTTTTCTTTTTTCTTTCCTCTGCAATATCCCAGAGAAGTATCCAGCCTCTGCTTACATACTTCTACTGATCATTGACTCACTGTGAGGCCACCCATTTCATCTGTGGGCAAGTCTAGTTGTTAGACAATTCTATTCTTGTTTTGTGTCTAAAGTTATTTCCTTATAATATTTACCTGTTGTTCTAATTCTAGCTCTCTGGAGCACTACTGAATCAGTCTGTAATATCTCTTCTAACTGCAATATCTCTTCTAAGTCTTGTCCCCTCCAGGCCAAATATGCTTTTAATCATAGTACATGTTTTAGAGACTAACTTGGTGATTTTCTTCTCAATGTTCTCTAGCATATTAACCATCCTTTAAAAAAATGTGGTACTTAGAAACACAAAGCTTAGTCAGAATTGGGCCTCCAGATGTGTGTGGTCAAATGCAAAGAACATTTGGGAAGTTATGATCCTTGATTTGAATACCATACTTCTGTTAATGCTGCCTCAGCTTTTTAAGTAGGCCTACAGTTTGTATTGCAAAATTGAGCCCTTAATTATATACACTTTTATATTTTTTTATTAAACAAATGCTTTATTAACTTCTGTTTTACATCATTCATTTCCGCCAGATTTTGAGTTACAATTATTTTCCCCCCGTTTTTCCCCTACCCACCCTCCCAGAATAGCAGTCCCACAAGATATCGCTTCCTCCAATCTGCTCTCTCCCATATCTTCTCCCATACCCTCTTCCACTTTTCCATTAGAACAAGGTGAATCTCTGTGCCCCAATGCCTTCACATCTTATCTCCCACTTACAAGCAAAAGAGTATTAATAATAGTATTTATATATATTTGAAACATTTAATTTTAAGACCTCGAATTTCAGATCCATTCCCTTCCTCCCTTGTCAGCCATTCCCTCTGGGAAGATAAGGAATTCAGTATTATGTTGTATATGTCTAGCTATACAAAACATTACCATAGTAGATATATTGTACAAGGCTGCTTATAATTCCCTCCCACCCATCCCACCCCCCACCTGGTCCATTCCCTACTTGATACTGTCCCTCTTCTATAGTGGGTACTTCCAACCTCCCCTCCCCCTAAGAATGCCCTCCCATCCATCATCCCTCCTCTCATCCCTCTTCCCCCTATTCTGCTGCAGGTTGAGATATCCCATTTAGTATGTATGTCATTCTCTCCCAGAACCAAATTCAATGAGAATGTGGTTTTGCCTTTTTGCCTTCCTATTCTCCCCCTCCCTTGTAACCACTTCCCCTTGCTTCTTCTACATGAGATAGTTTACCCTACCCTCTCTCTCCCCATCTCCTCTTGCCACTTTCCTCTCTCACCTCATAATTTCACCCCTTGAGTATCCTCCCTTCCCAACAAATTCAACCTATGCCCTCTATCCATGTATAACTGTAAACATATATATACACACATTCACATATGTATTCATATGACCATACACCCTTCTTCCATTATTTTCATACTGAGAAAGGTTTCATTAATCACAGTTATTGTTTTTCCATGTAGGAATGTAAATAGGTCAACTTTGATAAGTACCTTTTGATTTCTTTTCCCTGATTACCTTCTCAGGCATCTCTTGCTTCTTGCATCTGGATTCAAATTTTCTATTCAACTCTGGTTATTTCCTCAAGAATGCTTGAAAGTCCTCTATTCCACTGAATGACCATATTTCCCCCTGAAACAAAATACTCAGTTTTGCTGGGTAGGTGACCCTTGGGTTCAGTCCCAGCTCTTTTGCCCTCTGGAATATCATATTCCATGCCATTCAATCCCTCAGTGTAGAAGCTGCCAGGTCCTGGGCTATTCTGATTGTGTTTCCACAATATTGAAATTGTTTCTTCCTGGCTGCTTGCAATATTTTCGCCTTGATCTGGGGATTCTGGAACCTGGCTATAATATTCCTGGGAGTTTTCTTTATAGGATCTTTTTCAGGAGGTGATCTGTGGATTCTTTCAACCTCTATTTTGTCCTCTGGATCTAAAACATCAGGGCAATTTTCCTTGAGAATTTCTTTAAGGATGATTTCTAGGTTCTTTCTTTGATCATGGCTTTCAGGTAGTCCAATAATTTTTAAATTGTCTCTCCTGGATCTATTTTCCAGGTCAGTGGTTTTTCCCATGAGATATTTCACATTGCCTCCTAATCTTTCATTTGTTTGGATCTGGTTAACAGCATCTTGATTTCTCATAAAGTCATTAGCTTCCATTTGCTCCAGTCTAACTCTGAAGGAATGAATCTCCTCAGTGAGTTTTTGAGATTCTTTTTCCATCTGGCAAATTCGACTTTATAAGGCATTCTTCTCCTCATTGCTCTTTTGGGCCTCCTTTGCCATTTGAGTTAGTCTATTTTTTAAGGTGTTGTTTTCCTCAGTCAGGCTGTTGACCCTTATTTCATACTTTTCCTGCATCCTTCTCATTTCTCTTCCCAATTTTTCCTCCACTTCTCTTATTTGGTTTTTAAAATCCTTCTTAAGGTCCTCTATGGCCTGTAACCCTCTCATATTTTCCTTTGGGGCTTTTGGAGCAGGATTTCTGACCTCCCAGTCCTCCTCCTGTTCTATGCTTCAATCCTCTTTGCCCCCAAAATAGGAGTCTAAGGTTGCATTTTTCTGTTTAATTTGTTTCCTTTGCCTTGGCATGTTGCCACTTAATTGTTGCCACAGTATGACTCTGCCCCCAGACAGGGGAGCTTCTGTCCCGAATGTGTGGGGGGACAACTTCTGTTTCTGGCAAGCTGGACATCCACCCCACAACCTCCCCCACCGGTTCACAATCCAGATCCAGGGAGGTTAAAGCAAGAGTGATTACCACCCAAGACTGATCGCTGGATCTCCCTACAGTTCGCAGGCCAGGAGCTGGAGCTGCCACTGAAAACTACAAAATGGCATGTCTCCTCAGTGGCTTCTAGTCCCCAGGGGAGGAAGCCAATGCATTCCCCAAATACTGGTCCCTAAGTCCATAGGGCACTAACCTCTCACTTTGTCCTAGGCATGTCTGTGTTGATATTTCTGGAATCGCCACAATTGCTGGTGTTCTGGGGTCCCTTCAGCCGGCTGCTGGCCAGGCCACCCTGGGGCTAAAACTGCAGCTCAGGGGACCTGGGCTCGGTCTCCGAGAGCTGTGTGCTGAGCTGCTGGCTCCCAGAGTGCTGAGCTGGTCCTTCCTGCAGGGCTGCTGGGCTGTCCTCAGTGGGAGGTTAGCTTCTCTGTGTTGTTCTGTGGGTGCTGGGGCTCCAGAAGTTGTTCAGAGTCCCCTTTTACATAGTTTGGAGGTAATCTGGGGGGAGAGTGCCTTGGATGTGCTGTTTCTACTCTGCCATCTTGGCTTCACCCCCCACTTATATATATATATATATATATATTTTTTTTTTTTTTTTTTTTTTTTTTTTTTTTGCTTTTTGCTTTTTGGAGGGCAATTGGGGTTAAGTAAGTTGCCCAAGGTCACACGGATAGGTTTTTGTTTGTGTGTGCGTTGTGTCTGAGGCCGGATCCAAACTCAGGTCCTCTGACTCCAGGGCCAACGCTCTACTCATTGCGCCACCTAGCCGCCCCTACTTTTATATTTTTAACAATTGTTTTTTTTTTTTCTTGTTGGGATCTCTCCAACAAACTTGCAAGGTCCCCAAGATCAAGAAACGACTTTATCTTACATTTCCTTTCTCCTCACCCCCAAAGCATTTAGTTTGACATTGAACTTGTCATTGACATATGACACATGTCATATGTAAAGGTTGATTGATTGATAAAACCTTTTGAAGTTGGAGAGTATTATGAGTTCCTTTTAAGCTATGAATGGACCAAATCAAGGTTGTTTTTTTTTCTCTCTCTCTAACTTTCTGTGCTATATTTGGCCATCCACATGCTTCACTTAGATGAACCAAGGGTCCAGTTAGCCTAAAAGTGGTGCGGTTAGGAGATATGGCAATCTTGAAAGGAGCAGATGGGAATAAAAGACAAAGTGAAGTTGTTGAAAATGGAACAGATAGATAGGTTCAGCTTCAAAAATTAGGTCCCATTAATGCTACTTATAAAAATGAACTGGCAGTTCTTGAAATAGACCAAAATTCTCCTTTTTTGGGACCACACCTATAATTTCATTGGCATAAGTAGATTCTGTTAATGAAACTCTTATTGCCCAGGCCGATCAGCACCTGCTCAGTGACTTAATATTTTAGAGAGTTACCTGAGACACCAAAAGGTAAGTGACTTGCACAGGGTCACATGGGTAGTATGTGTTTGGGCACACTTAAACCCAGGTCTTTCTGACTCTTATGCCAGCTCTCTGTCCACTAAACCACATTGCCCTACATCAATTGTCCTTTAACAGGTTAAAAAATCAGCTTTTCTTTGTCTAATGATTCTTCAATCCATGAAAATCCTGTCTTCTACTTCTGTGGGAGGATGGATACAACTGTTTGTAGTTATCCATCCTCCTACAGAAAATAAAAAAAAAAAGACTGATTGCAAAGAACACGGGGAATGGAGTGTTGGAATCCTCTCACACTTCTCTTCTTCCTATTTACTCTTTTCAAGATTGCCACATCTTTAAGCTAACTGTGCCCTCGGTTCATTGAATGGAAATGTCTGAAATGGCAAGGGAGATTACAATGAAAAAAGTCTTGATTTGGTCCTATTTCAATACTTACAGTTTCAGTGCTGTTGCTTCTGTTTGCAAGTGGAGAGGAAGTGAATAATTATATCGATCTCCAGATGTTCCTAGTATTCCAATTGGGTGAACAAATGAATCAGTTAGGAAAATTAACATTTTAAAACGTCCAGTTGATTAGAACCCAAGTCTGAGCAAGTCCAAAGTTTCCTGGGATATTTAAAATTTTTCAAGAGGAAATTTTGGAAAGTGTCTAGACATTCCTGGAAAAATGTGACGATATTAGCCTTGGTTTAAAATGTCTTTTCTGTTAAAGAGAGTTCCAAAGACCAAGGGAAAGTAGAGTAAATGTATACAACTCAGACAAATTTTACTATGGAGCTTCCTTTTTTTAACTCAGGATTCTTTCCCTTTTTTGAAAGTCAGTACAGTGTAGTGCATAGAGCACAACAGTTTGAATTAAGAAGACCTGGGCTTAAATTTTACCTCTAACCCTTAACCATCTGTGGTGACAAAGGTGAAATCAATTAACCTCTTTAAGTCTCAATTTTTCCATCTGCAAAATGGAGAAGTAGTATCTTGAATACCTGTTTTCACTGGGCTGGAAAGAGGCTCAAATAAGTTTATGTATGTAGAGTGTTTCGTAAACTTTAAAGCTCCAAATAAATGTCAGTTATCATGTTTGGGTTATTGACTTTAACTTAGAATAGTAGATCATTAATATATATCATATGGCATCATTAGTAGGGATCATTGGGAAAGCAAAATATAAGGGAAGGAAATCATTGGTCAAAGAGAGGACTTTCAGTCACATATGATGGCCTTGAATATATGGCTTTCTGTATTGGCGTGGTCTGGTTTGGGATTTTTTAAAAAATTAGTTTTATATCAACAAAAAACATTAGTTTTATGTCCTTTGATTTTTATTTTCAGAGCCTAGTGAGCTTTGTCATATAATAGTAGTTATTGTATTCATCTAAGGAAGTGCTAAATATTTATTTGTAAGAGTAATAACAATAGCTAGTATTTGTATAGTACTTTACAAATATTATCTCTTTCAATCCTCAAAACAGCCCTGGAAGGGAGGTGCTCTTATTTACCTCCATTTATTTGCCCTACAAGTTAAGTTACATGCCCAGGGTCACACAGCTAATAATAAATGTCTAAAGCTAAATTTGAACCCACATTTTCCTAACTGTTTAGGACTCTTTCCACTGAACTACCTTCTGGATTTCTATGAAATCTAGAGTTTTTATATGGAATCACAGAATTTAAGAATTAGAAGGTACCTTAGTAGCTAGTAGTTCAAACCTTAACTGGGCAGAACCCATACTAGCCAATAAGTCATTATCTAAACTCTTCTTGAAGATTCCAGGAAGGGATGAATCCCTAAAAAGAGCCCATTTCATTTCTGGACACCTCTAATAATTAGGAAATAATTCCTGACATCAAGCTAAAATTGCTCTCTTTGCCATCACCATTCTTTATTCCTGGTTCTGTCTTATGGGGACAGACAGAAAAAAATCTATTAAATGTAATTTATCCCCCTTATTCCCCACAGCACAACTGTCTTCAAATATTCAAACATAGTCATCCCATCACCCAAAGCCTTCTCTTCTCCAACCTAAACATCCCTAGGTACTTCAAGCAATCCTTATATGACATAGACTTAAACCTTTTCATCACCTTGGTTGCTTTTCTTCAGATGCTTGCCAGTGTATTGAGACCTCTCCTAAACTGTTGCTTAGAATTTGACACAATTCTCCAGATTGGACTGGATGAAGGACTATTGCCTCTCTCTTCCTGGAAGCTATGACTTTCTTAAGGCATCCCTAGAATTCTTCAGCTGCCACATCACACTGCTGACTCATTTTGACATTCAGCCCCTGGAAACCTTTGGATATTTTCCAAACAAGCTATTATCTAGCCAGATCTTTCCCATGTTATAATTGTGACCTGGATTTTTTGTTCTTAAATGTAAGACTATACATTTATCAATGCTGAATTTCATTTTGGATTCAGCCTGGTTCTCAAGCTTTACAAGATCTTTTGGGATTCTTACTTTGTCATCCAGTGTGTTAGGAAGCCCTCCCAACTTGGTGTCATCTGTGTATTTTTTGAGTGTACCCAAATTACTGATGAAACTGTTGAACAGATTAGTTTCAAGCATATATTCCAGGAATATGCCAATGGAAATTTGGTATTCCATTGCTATATGGTTCATTAGAAGCTATGATGCTTGAAATACAGCACTGGAAAACCAGGTTTTTATAAAGACCATTGGGATTCAAATAGAGCTACTTGACCACACCTTAAACCCAAATCAATCTGGTTCTCACTGATTGGATAACAAGAGGTCCCAGCCCAAGCCTCACTAGGTCATTCTTTGGGTTTTATTGACTCAGAGTGAGTACAAATAGCAATTATTTCTGTTTTGGCTAGAAACCCAGAGGATCTTTCCCCTCCCAGAATATTTTTTTTTTTTGTAATAGGTAAAAGAGGTCATTTTGGGGGGGCCTCATTCCTTACATAGCCTTAATCACTGAATGGGTGTTGCCTCAGAAAAAAAGACCTGGGAAAAACCTTAGCTTAAAAAGGTCAAGTTCTACTACATCTGGGGTTATCTCCTGTTGTCCTGATCTATATCTTGCCACTGGACCCAGATGGCTCCAGAGGAGAAAATGAGGCTAGTGATTTTGCAAGTCCCTGCCTCACTTAAATCCAATTCACTTGTAAGTTAAGACATCACCTTCCTAAACCTAGCTGTGTGGCCTTGGGCAAGTTACTTAACCCCAATTGCCCTCCAAAAAAAAAGACATCACCTTCCTGATATCATTGGTCTTCTTTGAGAATGTAGGACAAACAATTTAAGCCTTTGAAAGAGGAAACAGAGAGTCTTTGTTCCTTATCTTTCTATCAGATAGCTGAGTTTAGATACCATCTATCTTTGGGAAAATATTTTCCAATGTGTCTCAGATTCCTGGACAAGTTAAACCCATAGATCAAGAGGATGCTATAGATATAGTTTACCTAGAATAGTGAAAAATTTACAGTCTCTTATGCTGTCCTTATAGACCAAATAGAGAGATATGGGTTAGACCATATACAGTTAGATGGATTTGAAACTGATAATTAGACCCCAGATTTAACCTGCATACATATTGTTTGTCCATAGTTGTTTTCATGCTTCTCCCATTAGACCAGGCCTGCACAGCATATGGCCTGGGGACTGGAAGCAGCCAAAGGATTTCAGGCAGCCCATGAAAAATGTAAAGTTTCCACTGTGCTGTGCACGCTCCTGTTTGTCACATGATAACACAGCAACCAACCATCATCAGTCTGTCTCCAGTCTAACCTACCTACAACCCAAAGAAGTTTATCCTATTTTAATTTTGGTCTCTACCTAATGCCAAGTGGTACAGGACTGTAAGCCCCCTGAGAAGAGGTTCTGTCTTTTGCTCTTTGGCCTTTCCCCAAGCACTTAGCACAGTGCTTGGCACATAGGTGCTTAAAAAATGCCCTTTATGTTGACTTTGCTCTAGTGAAGGGCTTCAAGGATCTGTCTATGGTCCTGTGCTGTCTCAATAGTGTTTATAAATAACTTGGATGAAGACATAGATAACATACTTATCAAATTTACAGGGGTCTAGGGTGTTCACTAGCACCTCTGGTGTGAGGGCTGCTAAGCCCTTTTCAGGGTTGCTTTCCACCTTTGGGGTCCACCTGATTTACCCAACTTTGACTAGTGGCTCCAAGAAGCTATAGCATGTTCAGTGGCTAGATAGGTAAAACCAGGGTGAGAGTAACTAAGGAATTTCAAACTTATTGGTGAATTAGTAGGGTGTCTTCGCCAAGCATATGAAGACTTCCCCTGGTGAAATGGCCGGATGGGAACAATTTGTTTCAATGACCATGAAAGTGATGCAGGTGTGATAGAGTGTGTAAAGCTTTGTTAGACATCAAAGACACCAAGGTCATCCATTGCATCCTGAACCATCACCACTTGTCTTGACTTTTGTTTTCCCACTAGACTCTGATGACTCTGGAAAAGAGAGTGAGGCTGACCACTCCATGCAACTCTGCCTCACTTAAATCCAGTTATGTTATCCAGTCAAAAGACATCACCCATACCATTTTACTTTTTTACCTACCTGAAAGTCCTATGGCAACAGGCAAGTGACAAAGCAGCAGGTGTGGATACACTTTGAGCTATAGTCACAGTGCTGCACACTGGTGACCCAGGCCATAGGGTCATCTTCTCACTGGACTGAAGCAGCAGTGGAATTTGGCAGCCCCTTGGGTGTCTGAGCAGCCTTTTGGAAGGACCTCACTCCTCGACTTTTAGTGTGAAGAAGGGATTAGAAAAGGTACCTTAAAAGGTGTCTGCTTCACCCAACCCTGTCCTGCTTACCATGGCAGGTGGAAATTCCACCTGGTGGTTGAAACAAAAAAATTACAAAATTTTTTGTGAAGATGTTTCCACTCACCATCCATATTTGGAATTTGCACATATTTATGGACAACACAAACTCCAGTAGGCCTGAAAGATGAACAGTTCTTGTGAGAGAACTCAGCAAGTATTGCATCCAAACAGCAGCCCAGAGTGAAATAAGACTAGTAAATGAAGACCAGTTTACTGACTACTGGTCGGCTATACTTTCCATTGAGGTTGAAAAGATGAGATGCTTTTCTCAGATACCTTTACAAAGCCATCTCTTGTGGGTTTCTTTTTCTATACTAAAAGATTTTGTGGACTTAACAATCCAAGTTGAGTATGACAAGCTTAAATCAGTATGAGAGAAGAAGAAACTTCGAAAATAAACAAAGAAAACTTGGTAACTATCACTAAAAACACATATTGAAATGTTCGTTTGTATATGTAGCTATAAATTTCCATAAATAAAATTTGTTTAAAAATTTTAAAATGTTAATTTGGACAATATGTTAATAAATTGTTCTCTTTATTTCCATGTCTTTTTGTAAACAATTTTTCTTCTATAATTTCTTCTGAAGTTTGTTGTTTTTATTATTATGATTTTTATGGTTGTCAGTGCAGATATTATTTTGGTTCTGCTCACTTCACATAAGTTTTTGATGTATTTTTCATATTTGGTATTTCCTATGGGAAAATATTTTTCCATAACATTCACAAACCACAAATTGTATAGCCATTTGGAAATAAGAGGACATGCAAGTTTTTTCTATAAATTTTTTATTATTAAGAATAATGCTACTAGGAATATTTTTTGCGCTTATAATTCCCTCTGCTCCAACCATAAACATATTCTTTGAGTAGAGTTCTAATGGAGGGATTACTGGGTCAAAGAGTATGAACAATTTTGTGGCTTTTTTGTTGACTCACAAAATCTTAAAAAAAAAGTGGTGCCATCAGCAGTGCAATAGTGTACCTGACTCCCACAGCACCATCTTTTAATTTCATTGTTCTTAAACTTTCCTTATTTTTGTAGATAGTCTTTGACTATTTAATGTTATCTGAGAGTTGTTTTAATGTATATCTGTCTGATATAAAGAATTTGGAACATTTTCTGGGTGATTATTCATAATCTATGTTTTACTCTTGAGGACTGCTAACTTTTGACCATTTAGCTTTTGAGAAATATAAGCTTTTTCTCATGGATTTTGGATGTAATCATCAAAAATGTTTTAGAATAGGTATTTTCTACAGATTTCTTTAGCTTTAAAATCTCAAAAAAGGCATTATTCACCAAATAATGACTAACAAAAGCTGAACACAAAAGATAAGAAGTCAGAAACAATATATATGGTAAAAAAAAAAAACTTAAGAAATAATATTAGATAATTTAAATACTTAGAATTCCCATTCAGTATTTGTATCTGTCAACTTACTCTCTGCTGGGTACAGTTAACTCACATATCTTGAGAATCAGAAGGTGCTGATTTTATGGAGCTACATGAAAGACAGAGGGAACAACTGGAGGGAAGGGGGACAGAAGTTGAGGGAAGCACAGAAAACAGTGCAAAATGGGCTAGAATAGGAAAGGACTGAAGCAAAGGGAATTTAAACCCATATGGAGCCTTTCCTCATCATTTGCTCTGGGTAGGGATCTGAACCAAGACCTCAGATTCCCCAAGGCAAGAGAGTTGAGGATTCACAAACTTGAGGATTTGTACAATAGCAAAATGGGGAGGAGACGAAGATTATTGAGGGAAATCAGAGACAAGCAACTAGGAATGCAAGAGAAAAATTAAAAGAACAAAAGGCCAAGGGAGAAAACTTTTATAAAAAACCCAGCTCAAAAGTAGACAAACCAACAGAAGGAGATCATAAAGAGAGAAGGAGAAAAATGGGTTAAAATACAAAAAGAGGTTAGCAATGAAGTATTAAACTAAGGAGGAAGGAACCAAAATTTCCAGGTGAAAAAGTGAATTCAGAATAAAAACAGAATAAACTACAAATTAGTTCAATAAATAAAAAAATAAGACAATGTAAAAAATGAAATTTAGTAAGAGATTCAAGCTTGAAATGCCAAATTTAAAAACACAAAGAGCAGGATAGAAAAAAAAAAGAAAGAGAAAACATGATAGAAAATTATCTTCTAAGAAGGAGAGGCTCTGAAAGAAAGAATAACAGATTTGGAACAGAAAAACACACTGCTAGAAGAAAATTTGGCAGAAAATAAACAAAATTAGTAGCTTTAAAAGAATATATAAATTCTATGAAAGCCTGCATTCAAAGGCAGAAAGTATAGAAATAATTTAATGAACATGAGTCCCCCAGAAAAAATGCTGAATGTCTAAAAAAACCTGAATATCCCATGACAGGAAAATGAAAATAAACTCCTGCTAAACTCCTGAAAACAGAAAACACAGTAATGATCAATCAGATAAATAGATCCCTACCAGAGAAAAACCCAAACTCTAAAGCATGCAGTGACTAAATTTCACAAATTCAATAATCAAGAAATTTGAAAAGGGATAATTTGATTGCTCTAAAGTCACAAAAAATCAGTGAAGATAATGGAATAACATTTCAACAAGCAAAGGTGCTCAAGTTGCCACTAAAATAGCCTATCCTTTAAAGCTGACACTAATTACCAGTGTAAAGTATTGAAACTTCAACAAAAGAATCAAGAGAAAGGAAGAAGAAAGAGTTGATGAATATTTTGTACACTAAATCCTGTGATCCTCTGTAAGTGAATCAGCATGAAGAAATAATAGGAAGATTCATGAAAGGGAAGAGGGAGCAGGGGTATCCCTAGTCAGTCCAAGGTGAGCAAGGAAAAGATAATAATTCCTTTAATCTCTCATTAAATATCAGGGCTGTAAAGATTCAGATAAAACACTGGAAAGCATGGAATGGAAATGGGGGAGGCAATATAGAAGCTGACTTATGGTTTATTCCTCAAAGGGAAAGCAAAGGGTGCTCTAAATAAGATTCTAAAGGGAAGGTGAGTGAAAATGCACGACTATGGTAAGAGGCCCCAGCACTCTGTCCTAAGATGCTAGAGAGGACTGAAGATGTAACACTTGAAACATTAAAGATCAATGGGGAAGGGAGGGACCTAACCCCTGGAGTTGAACTTCAACACAGAAACCCAGGTGACCCAGACATGTGGCCTTCTAACTCTTCAAGTGCAGCCCTTTGAATCCAAACTTCGTGTTCTGTGAAGTTTGGATTCAGTCAAAGGGCCACATTTGAGGACCTAGAAGTCCACGTGTGGCCTTGAGGCTCAGGTTCCCCACCCCTAGTTAGAATCTTAAAGGAATAATGAAAAAAAGTAAGAATGATGGGAGAACAGCACTTCCAGATCTTAAGTGATACTATAAAGTAGCAATTTCCAAGGTTATTTAATACTACATATGTAGAAATATATTTATAACAATTCTTCTCCTGTAGGGAAGAACTATATCCAGAGAGCATGCCCATCATCTGGCAGATGGTTGAACAAAGTACTTTATATAACTGTCATAAAATATTACTGACAAGAGGGACAGTTTCAGAGAAACCTGGAAAGAGGTGTATGAACAGATTCAGAGTAAAGTCAGTAGAACCAGGATACCACTGTACAGTAACAACATCATAAAGAAAAACAACTTTGGAATGATGCAAGAAGATGGATAAGAAAGCATATTCTCTCTCTCCTGACAGAGGGCTGATGGAATTAAGATACAGAATAAGACATATATCATTGGACCTGGCAAATTTATGGCTTTGTTTTCTTTTACTATGCTTACTTGCTAAAAGAACTGCATTTTTGTTTTTTATCTTAAAAGGGAAGCTGGTGTGGAAGACCCTCAAAAAAAAAAAAAAGAAAAGAAAGAAAAAGAACCATTGAAACATTAAAAAGAAATAGCAACCAGAAGAGAACAAAAAGTTCAGAAGGAAAGGCAGATAGACAAGCAGGACAGCTTTGAAAGTAACATAAATATATTATATACTAAACAAAGCAAGTGGGATGTATTAAGATTCATACTTTCACATATAATATTCTTTTAATGTTCTAGTTTGTATATGAAAATATTTTATCTTGGTATTCATTAAATTCAGAATAAAAACATTTAACCTTAAAAATAAAATAAAAATTTTAGCATTAAAATTTTTTGATACCGATTAAAATAGAAAATAGGTCAGTGGGATAGATTCAATAAAGAAGAATCAGAAATAATTAAGCTAAATAATATTTATTCAATAAACTGAGGATATTAACCATTTTGAGAAAAACTCCCTATGTAAAAATAATTCTTTAGAACATTGGATAACAATTCCCTCTCCCCCATAAGTTTTGATCAGTCAGTATCACAATATCACAGTACCATATAGCACAATAATTTCCAAATGTTGCTTGACTAAAATAATTAAAAAAGGATTATGGAAATACCTTTCACAATTATAAAGAGAAGGAGAATTATTAACCAGGAAAATAGGGAAGAGATTACAAAAGATAAATTAGATAATTTTAATTATACCAAATTAAAAAAAAAATTTCACTAACAAAATCAAAGCAGTTAGGATATGAAAGAAAACAGTCAAGGGGACAAGATCTTTGCATCAAACAACTCTGATAAGTGTTTAATATTCAAGATACACAGGGAATGAAAACACACATATATGTCCATGTGCATCTGTGTATACAAATACACATATGTATATATGTGCTTTTCAGAGGTATGCTTACACATACACGTGCATATTATATGTTATATGCACATTATATGTGCACATGCTCATACATACACACTTATATACAGCTGGTAGCACAATGGATAGAGTGTTGAAGTCAGGAAGACCTGAGTTCAAATCGAGACCCAGACACTTAATAGCTGTATGACCCATAGCAAGTCTATAATGGTAATGGGGATTTGAAGATCTTCCATGCTCCTTGTATTGGCAAGCAAACAGATGCTTAATGCCTTGTTTCAAGTTAATGATTGTGTCAAGTATTAAGATCCAGAACTTGTGAATCCCACAGGGGGAGGAAGTTGCTGCTGTAACAGGAAGGGGCAGAACAGGAAGGAGCTAGTATCATATGTAAGGAAAAGCTCAAGCTAGAGAGCTAGAATTGCTGAAAGAGAGAGAACTGCTAGGATCCTGGGAACTTCTGAGAACTGCTACAAATTGAGAACAGAATGCAGAACAGAACTTGTGGTGGCAGAATAGAGAATGGAGAACTGAGAACTGAACTGAGAACTGAGAAGAACTTAGAAGAGAACTGGGATGAAATGAGAAGACAGGAGAACTGGGAGGAAGCATGGCTGTGGTGCCGGTACTTTGTCTGTCTGTTTTGATGTGACTTTGTCAGATTCATCTGTTGATAGAGGATACTGCTATTGTTACAGAAGCCCTGGGACCTCATTGCTGATTCAGAAGCCCTGAAAGAGGATTTTCTTGTTGTATGTTTACAGAAATCCTGGAAGAGGGTCTTACTGATGTTTTCAGAGGTCCTGGGACTATACTGATGATTTGTGTTGATTCCTCAGACCTTGTTGTTGGGTCTATGTTGATCTCACAAGCAGAAAGTGAATTGATGAGGATGCCGGCAACATTGATGATTGTTATTGTGGCTTTGTTAAGCTTTGTCTTCCCAGAAACAAGAACTGTGAAAGACTTGAGGTGGACTGGACACTGTAAGCTTCAATATGGAACAGAAACTGGATAAGGAACTGGAAGCTGCCTTCCTTTGAACCCAGGTGATAGTTGTGTAGATTCAGGCAGGAGCTGGGACCATGGAAGAGGAACCATGGAAGCTTTGAGCCAGCCTCAAGTCAGGATGAAAAGATTTCTTCTTGGGTACCTGATGTTGACTGAGAAGATTATGATTTATTGTGACCTAGGAGTGGAGAACTTTGACCTTTGTACTTTGTGTCCATTAAGGAGACAAACATCCTTAAGGATGATTAAATTAAGGACTTACTAAATGATTGAATTACTAAATGATTGTACATTGTTTAAAACTATGTGGCCACTTTGGTGAAAACTATGTGGACATTTTAGTGATAAGTTATGTAATAACATTGCGAATGCTGTACTTTGATTTCTGTGAATGTTTTGCTTTAATTTACTGCTGACTAAATAGAGTGTTCACAATACTGTGCAATCAGAACCTTGAAGCTTTTCAGAGCAGCAGTCCTCTGGAAAGCTGCTCATGCTTGGCTTTACAAAGTCACAACCTCTCTTTGCCTCAGTTTTTTCATCTGTAAAATGGGGATGATAATAGCACCTATCTCCCAAGGTTTTTGTGGACCAAATTGGATAATAATTATAAAGTGATTAGTACAGTGCCTGGCACATAGTAGGTAATATATCAATGTGAACTTATATATATATATATATATATATGAATGTATAATTATATTTAGTGATATATAAATGTTAGTATACATACATACATACACACATATATCCAATTGCAGAAAATATTACATTGTATGTGTTTTGTTTTTGTTGTTGTTTGGTCATTTTTGAGTTGTGTCCAACTCTTTGTCACCCTATTTTGGATTTTCTTGACAAAGATACTGGAGTGGTTTACCATTTCCTTCTCTAGCTCATTTTACAGATGAGGAAACCGAGGCAAACAGGATGAAGTGATTTATGCAGGGTCACACAGCTAGTAAGTGTCTGAGGCAGGATTAGGCCTGGCACACTATCCATTGCTCCCTCTAGTTGCCCATATATATTATGGAGAAGGAAATGGCAAACCATTCCAGTATCTTTGCCAAGACCATGAGGTCATGAAGTTGGATCCGACTCAAGAACAACAGTATGTATACGTACATACATATACATGCATGCATATGCACATACATATATACATAGATACATATATATGTATATGTTTGTATCTATCTCCCCATGTCTCCAAGAACCATTCTCAAGTGAATTTTCAGATCAGGTAAACAAATAATCTTCAGAAGAATTGAAAACTTTTACCAACTCTGCAAGAAGATAAGAGAAATGCAAATTGAAACAACCCTGTGGTTTTACTCCACACTCAGCAAATCTGCAAGGAAAAAAATACCACCACAGTAATACTCAATATTACAGGAGCTGCAGAAAGTCAGGCACATTAAGAGATTATTGATTGAGTCATGAATTGATTTATTCATCCTAGGAAACAATTTGGAATTATATTGAAAGATGTCTAAAATGACTGTACCTTTTACCCTAGATATCCCACTTGCTAGGCATACAGCTAGAGGATAATGAAGACAAAAAGGAAGGTCCTATATAAACCAAAATATTCAGAACAGCACTTTTTACTGTAACAAAGACCTAGAAACAAAGTAATGCTCATTGATTAGGGAATATTTGAATAGCTTGTGTTAAGTGAATACAATGGCACATTATTAAATTTTAACTGATAGATTGTGAAGCAAGCAGAATAAAAAAATGTAAAAATAGTGGCTAGAATGTTGTAAATGGAAAAAAAGCAATGTAACTAAACTATCCTGGTAGTTATAATGACAAAGATTCGCCCTAAGAGTTGAGAAAATAAATCTTTTCATTCTTTGCTGAGGTGGATGTGGAATAATGAATATGCCATTGACAAAAAAAAAGTTTTTATTAAATATTCATTTCAATCTGCTTCTTTCCTCTTTAATTTCTATTCATTGCTTCTTATTGGGCAAAAGCACTTATTGTTATATAAGTGAATAATTCTATTTTGCTTTCTATAATTTCTTTTATTTTTTGAATAGCTAAGAATTTTTTTTGAGAATTTCTTAATTCAGGTCAACTGTTTGTAATTCGTCTTTTTTAAACTTAGGGTTGTGTATGTGTGTGTGTGTGTGTGTGTGTGTGTGTGTGTGTAGAGGTGTTGTTGTTCAGTTGTTTTCAGTCATGTCTGACTTTTTGTGACTCTATTTGGGGTTTTCTTGGCAAAGATATTGGAGTTGTTTACCATTTCCTTCTCTAGCTCATTTTACAGATGAGGAAACTGAGGCAAATTGGGGTTGACTTGCCCAGAGTCCCAGTGCTGTTAAGTGTTTGAGGCTAGATTTGAACTCAGGTCTTCCTGACTCTAGGCCTGGTGCTCTATCCACTGTACCACTTAGATGTCCTGTATAAATGTGTACATGTTACTATATACACACATGCACACATACGTGCACTCATACATGTCCATACACCCACACATCTCAATAAGCTTAAGGGAAATTTGTAAGCTGATTTTGACAGATGAAAATGATTGTTTTTAAGATATACGCTGCCCCTCCATTTCTCCCTAATTTTTGTCTGCCAATATTTAAGGATCCTTTCTTTCTTCAAGTCTCATTTAAACAGATAGGAACAGTGTGAACCCTCTTTTCACGTACACTCTTATTGCTACAAGACCTTGAATAGTTATCACCAAAACCTGGGTCTAATTCCCTGCAGTCTTCTCTGTGGGGGAGAGAGAGGAGAAGGAGGTTCTTTGGCATGCAGTTTAAAGGAATTAGTGTAGCTGACAAAAACTGCCTTTCTGTCTTCTTTGTAGCTTAATATATTCATGGCTTGGAAGAACACAATATTCTGCATTTTGTTTTGGAAGTTACAATCTGCAGAAACGGAAATGATATGGTTCGACAATGACAAGGAATTCCATCTTCTAAGCTTGGTTTTCAGAGAATTAAGGCATGAGTTTAAATTTGTGTTCCTACATGTTTGCTGAGAAGTGAAGTGGCTCAGTGGCTAGAATATCTTGCCTGGAGTCAGGAGGTCTCCCTTTCCTGAGTTCAGATCCTAACTCAGACACTTGCTATGTGACCCTGGGCACCTCACTTAGCCTTCTTTGCCTTAGTTTCCTCATCTGTAAAATGAGTTGGAGAAGGAAATGACAAACCATTCCAGTATCTTTACCAGGAAAACCCCAATGGGGTCACCAAAACTCAGACATGACTGAACAACACTAACAAAAAAATTTATTTCATGACTATAAAAACAAAGCCTCAGTGAGTAGAGCACTGGCCCTGGAGTCAGGAGGACCTGAGTTCAAATCTGGCCTCAGACACTTAACACTTACTAGCCATGTGGCCTTGGGCAAGTGACTTAACCCTAGTTGTCCTGCCTCCCACCCCACCAAAAAAAAAAAAAAAAGACCAAAAACCTAACAAACCCCAAAGCCTTTTCTTGATATCTCTTACATGTCTTGAGGATGTTTTAGCCAAGGCAGGGCAGGATAGTACCACAAAATCTGACTAGATTTAGAGTCATAGAATCTAAATTAAAATTCAGGCTGTGCCACTCAGTATCTTTGTGACCCTGGAAAATCATCTCTGAGCCTCAGTTTCCTCATTAGGAAAGTAAGAGGGTTGGGCTAGGTATCCTTTAAGGCTCCTTCCAGTTCTAAATCTCCATTTCTTTTTATTTTTGTCAGTGTACTTTTTTCCCCTGTATTGCCACACCAAGTGCTGTGGTGTCTTGTTAAAGGCAGTTGGTGGGGAGACCTGGCTCTCCCACCCAAGTATCTGGGTACAAAGCCTGTGGGTTAAGGGATGCTATTCAGAGCACAGAACGGTGGCAATGTTAAGAAAGAGCCACTCACTCACAGTCTGATGCCCCTTCTATGGAGGTCACCACTCATTCATAGGACTTATTTCTTCTTCTGTAAGTGGAGATGGTAATTATAAATTCATTGGATTTTCCGGCCACCCCGCTTTGTGAATGATTTATCACTGCATGGAGGATGCTTTGGCAATTTAGTAGCTCATTCCAGAAATAGATGGTGGGGAATAGCTGTCTTCTTATAAAGTATTCTGGAGATAATTTACATAAATCATAATGGCCCATTAAGAAAGAGATTATGTCATTATGTAAAGGTTTCCTATGATACTAAATACTCCTAAACAGTCTTTCAAACATTTTTTTGTTTTAATCTATACTTGGGGATGATTACTCAAAATTGATAAGGCAGCGATATTCATCTAGGCACTGTTTGGTCATTAAATTAAACCAAGAAAGTTCTTCTATTCCATTGTTTCTGAAACAATAAAACTCTGTGTGTGTGTGTGTGTGTGTCTGTGTGTGTGTCTCTGTGTGTGTGTGTCTGTGTGTGTGTCTGTGTGTGTTAGACTGGTTTCCTTCAGTGACCTTTATAAATGCCTTTTTTTCCTCTATAGGTTCAACACTTTCCTGGAAAAATACTCTCAGCAATGAAATTCGGATCCTATTTTTTTCCCCCATAGAAGACATTCTTTTCTTATCCTCTCCCCAAACTTGGACGTGTTTTCAAAGGTTAGGCAGTTTTTTTAAATTTAAGCTACCATGTTGATGAGGCAGTTACAGTGGATGGAGTGCTGGGCCTGGAGTCAGGAAAACCAATCTGAGTTCAAATGTGACTTCAGAGACTTACCAGCTGTGTGACCCTGGGCAAGTCACTTCACCCTGTCTGCCTCTGTTTCCTTATCTGTAAAATGAGCTGGAGAAGGAAATGGCAAACCACTCTAGTATATCCACCAAGAAAACCCCAGATGGGGTCATGAAGAGTTGTATATGACTGAAAAATGACTGAACCACAAAAAAACCATGGTAATGGTCTATAATTTATTTAAGGTAAAACAATACCAATGAAAGCTGAGGTCCTGCCCCTCCATGAGGGCTTTTAGTAGCTACTGGTGGGGACCAAAAAGATTTATTGGGCCTATAGCAGAGGCAATGTGAAAGATGTTGGAATCATGATGGTCAAGTGGGAGAAAGAAAGAAAGACAGAGAGAGAGAGAGAGAGAGAGAGAGAGAGAGAGAGAGAGAGGCATGTATGTGTGTGCACACACACATGTCTGCCAGGTTCTAACATTTCATTCCTTGATTGTTTCATTCCTGAGAGTATTTTCCTGAACCCTAGAAAAGTAGCCTTGCCCATGAAATTCATTGATGAAATCACTTGAGGTCCATAGATTGAATCTTAGCTTCTTAGGGTCAGACATTTGATTTTTCCCATTTAACCTGGGGGGTTTTCAGACCTCCACAGACAGATGGATTCCCAGTCACCCAAAACTCCCAAGGGACTAATGTGTAGCCAAAGCAACATTTTAAGTTACACTGAGAAATACAATTATGAAATAGAAAGGAATACTGGTACCAACTGGACAGCCCATTCTCCTCCCAGTAAGAAAGTCTAGGTTGGAAAATAAAATCAACACCAGAAGACTGCTTGGCGTGCATTCAATTACATTCATACAACTTTAGAGGAAAGGGCCTTAAGGGTAAGTCTCCCTTCTTATACAAACATAGGATGGCTTGAAGTCTGTGAGGTGTGTTGCTGGCTACATATACACTCAGCCCTCCCAGCTATCCAGGCATGCGAGGCTGAGGACATGAGGGGAGGAGAGTTTTGTCAACTATTGTTCTTTCCCTGCACCCCAGGTCTGCTCTGGGCTCCTTGTTCTAGGGTTGCCTGCAAAGGAGGAATGAGGTCCTTCAATTTCATCTCCACCTCAGATTCCTTTAGAATAGCTCTGTTTTTGACTAAGCAGTCCTTGTAGGGGAGGAAGGAGATTTAAAAGGTACCCAGAGTATAAATATGAATCAGGCATGAAACAGGCAGTATTATTCTCACCCAAGAAGGGAATGCATAGTAAAGAAGCGAGACTGATTCCAGTCAGGTGGGAGGCTAGTTCACAAGCCTCCTTGGTATTCCTTATAACAAAGCTGTTTATTAGCTCTTACACTTTTTTCTTCCATTGAATATGGCCTGACCAATACCAAATGAGTTTTGCATTTTTCCTAAAACAGATTCCTTTCCCTCTTTCTTTTTTTGCATCATTTCTTTTTCCTTTCAGCCTCTTCTCGACTTTTATTCTTTGATTCATGGCCGTATAATTATTTATTCCTTCTTTAGTCTCTGTATTCCTCATGGAATTAACACTTCTAAGGTATCTATTCTGAGTTTCCTCTTCTAAACAGCTTCTTTTGTGCATTTACAAATGTCAGCTGACACATACGGGCCATAAGACCCTGGGCAAATCACATGACTGGTCAATATATGTCAGAATCAGGACTTGACTCGAGGGTTTTCTGACTCACATTCATTACCCACTTCTTCTCATACTATCTACTCACAAAATGTTCCATATTGTCACTAAGGAACAACCTGCCCTTTTCACTTAAGTATATGTAGAATATGCCTACACATCTGACTGATTGAATGTACCATTTACTAAATAATGGCTCCTGCACTATGTGTTTACATACGTTGAATATCTTCTCCCAAAAAAGATAAAATATAATTGATTTGATGCTTAAGAACATCATGTCATAAAAGGGGTGACCTCTAGGAAAAGTTGGAACTGTGTGGAAATATTGAATATAAAATATTTTTAAATGCTTTGAGACCCTTAGCAAAAACTGCTACAGTGTTTAGGATACCATCTAATTGTTTTGGAAATTAATAATTTTTATGGGACACATAATACTTCACAATTTTGAATGCCTGAATTTTACTTTTGTGGCTCAATTTAATGTGTGGTAGGGCAGCCAGGTGTCAGGGGCAGCTAGGTGATGAGGTATATAGAGAGCCTGGGGACCTGAGTCAGGAAGGCCTGAATTCAAATCTCAGACATTTACTAGCTGTATGACCCTGGGCAAGTCACTTAACCCTGTTTCCCTCATTTTCCTCAACTGTAAAAAGAGCTTGAGAAGGAAATGGCAAACCACTCTAGTTTCAGTTTCATGTGCAATTATCTTTTTAAAAATTATTATTATGTTATGGAAATACTTTTTTTTATTCTATGAATTAAAAATAAATGAATGAATGAATGAAAACCAAATAGGGTCAGGAAGAGTTGGACACGACCAAAAATGACACACAAAACAATGTTTGGTGTTTCAAACAAGGCACAAGCTTTAGAATCAGATGACCTACCTAGGGATCCTGCTTCTGCTGCTCCCTAATACTTCCCTTCTCTGGGCCTCAGTTTCTCCATAGGTACAATGAGGAGGTTGATTTAGGTAACCAAAATGCTTCCCAGTTCTAAATCCTGTGGCCTTCCTAAAACACGTGGAATTGCAAAGGATGTGCCCATAAGAGAACTAAAAATGAACAAAGACAAAAAAATACCCACAACAGGCTCTGGGGACTAAGTTAGTTCTGTTTTAAAGAAAGACTGTAATATGACAAGTCCCAAGGACTCAGTACTTCCTGAACTTAAAAGCCTCATCAGTGGTTGACCTCTCTAAAAGCCCTGCTGTTAATTGCAGGTAATCCAAAAGACTTGGGGCCACGGAAGCTGATAAAAGCCCGAGCTCTTCAAAGGGTCGTTCCATAGGATTTGACACTAGCTCTGTTAATTGTCAGCCTGGGAATGAGTGGATGTCTGAAATAGGATATGCCCATAGTCAGACTGGTTAGGGGTTTTAATAAGGGTTGGAATGAAAAACAAAAAAACCAAAAAATCTCTAGAGTAGTTTTAGGGAAGGGTTTAGAGCATGTGAAGGAAGGAAACAAAATAGTAAGAAATGAGCTTTATTAAAAAAAAAAACAAGCAAAGAAACAAATGTGCAAAAGAATATTATCCTAATCTCTAGTCAAAGATTTGAGGCTGTGGGAAGGTGGGGTGAGGATGGGTCCTAATTAGAACTCTTATCTCCTCTGTACTTGATCCTCTTAGAGAAAGATGCTTCCTTTTTAAGGTTAATTTCTTAGCCACCTGTCTCTTGGGCCATCTTCCTGCTGTCTCCTCTGGGATTGGGCTTTATCAGTTATTCACTTATCTCTTCATGAAAAAAAATTTAGCTGATGTCTGAATTTTGCCTCATATCTAAGCCTGGCATATTTCTTCCATTTGTGGGTTTTGTGGTGTCCATTTGGGTTGGAGAAAGTGGACAGTTTCCACTATTTGGGATTGTCTAAATTTTTGCTATTTTTGAGATGCCTCAAAGCAGGTGTTCTACCCTTATTAAGCCAATAACTACTTTTAATTATTCCTAAACAATGCATTCCTTCTATTTTACTAATACTAATAATTACTAATATATTATATACAACATATATGTGTGTATATATATGTATGTATGCTTTTAAAGGGCTTTATAAACATTATTTTATTTTATCCTCACAAAAACCCTGGGATCTAGGTGCAATTATTATCCCCATTTTACAGATGAGGAAATTGAGGTCAAAGGTAAGTGACTTGACCAGGGTCATATAGCTCGTAAGCATCTGAGGCAAGATTTGAACTCAGGTTTTTCTGACTTCAGATCCATCATGCTTATCTATTGCTCTAATATCAGGGTATTTGATATGAGCTCCCTCAACTTCTGCCCCACCTACCTCTAAACTTCTCGTTGTCGACACGCATCCTCTCTTCTTTCAGAGCTATGACTCAGAATTTTGTTGCTTAGAACAAATGCAGTATCTGGAGTGACATAAAGGAAAGTTCCCTGGTCAGAGGCAGTCACATCAGGATGTGGAAAGCCTAAACCCCAGAAATCACAACTTTTGTCTCCATAGATGATCCTTTAGCTCCAATCCCTAGGAGGAAGAGGATGGGTAAAGGGTTAGAGGAAGTTCCTCTTATCATACTGGAACTGTAGTACACAGACCTCATAGTCTTTGTCCTATGTTCTCTCCTCTATACCCAGGCTCTCCTCCACACCCTTTTCTTAAATCTTAGGGGAAGAAGTTGTTTCTCTCCTTTACAAGACTAAGTTCTTATCCTGTTATTACTATCTCCTCCAGGATTTTGCTCCATCAATCTTTCTCTTATGTATCATAAAGAACTTTGCTTACTTGGTTGCACAAACTATCTATTAATGGCACCCCTACCTTCTACCACTCACCCAGGCACCTTTTACTCCTCCTTGTCCCTTGGTCACCATCATACCCTGTCTAGCCTATCCCTATCCCCACAGTGATAACTCTCCTTTCCTTATCATCTTCATTTTCAGTATTCCAGTTCTGGGCTTCGTTACTTCTTTCCTGGCTTTTTTTTTTAATAGCCTCCTTATGAGTCTCATTGCGTGTTGCTGTATTTTTCATCTCCAGTAACTTCTGTTTTATGTGTCAGCTACAAAAACCTTCCTAAACTTTAACTATGGCTGTCTTGGCCACTGAGCTGAACGGGAGGCTGCTTCAGGGAAGAGTTGCATGGACTTGTTCTGATTTGATCTGTCACAATTTATAGCTTCAAACTCTCTTCTTTGTATCAACTATATGAGGTAACGAGTACAAATATTATCAGCTCCATTTTACAGATGAAAAAACTGAGGTTCTAAGTAGTTAAATTGCTTGTCTATGGTGACCCACTAACAAGTAGCAACTGAGATTTGACTCATAGTCCTTTGCTCTTCTGACCATGTCAGGATGCTTAAGAGCACAGGAAAAAGGAGCCCATTGAAAGATCCCTTGTTGCATTTGCCAAACCAACAAGTTGTCCAGCTTCTGCCACTTTCTAACTGGCCCTTTAGAGTCCACTCATTCTCTCAAACTTTACTGTACTTTACTTGCTTGGTCTCTCACACTGCAGACTCAGACATTTCCCACCAATATGAAACCTGAGAAGTCTGTTACCAGTTTGTGCTTTGTTAAATCAAATGGACCCCAAGGCAATTGCTGTACCTATTCTAACTTTGCAGTCTGTCTTTTGCAGAGCTTCTATGCTATCCTCTGAGATGCTAGGAAGAATAAGCAGATAGTTACCTAGTGATCTGACTCTGGAGATCAAGGAACCAACCTCCTTTTCTTCCTCCTATCTCCAAACAAGTGATAATTTCTGAAATTTTACCCTTAAGAGATTCACTAATTGAATTCACAATGATGTCTTTTTTCCTACCAGAAAAAGGGTAACTTGAGGAGTGTAAAAGAGGGTATATGTATAGGTGATGAAGCAAATCCAAACTTTTGCACATCTTCCTTGGGATCCTTGTCAGGAAAATTGCTGAGATTCCTCAGAAATGGGGCATTCCATGCATCTAATCTAAATTTGCTGGACTGATTTATAAGCATAAAGTCTCAGGACTGACCAGGAATCAGTGGCAGATGAGATACAGGATCTTTCTAATTCAACAAAGGATACCTGGAGAGAGTAATTGTGGCTGCTACAAACATACGGCAGATGCTAAGTAATGAGATTCACATCTGAGATGGTACTGATGGAATCAAAGGATTAGCAGATTAAAAAAAAATTCCCAGAGTAATTTAAAAAAAGCAGACAGATGGTATATCTACTGTTATCCAATATTAAAAGCTATTATTTGGATCTTGATTTTGGTGAATGGATAGTAAGATAATCAACACCAATTCTCTTTCATCTAAGATCTTTCTTCCTTTGAAGAGGAGTGTCTCTTACTTGGATTTCAAAGCTGCAGAACAAGGACCCTGCTCTTAACTCTAGTCAGGGCAGTGATGTCACTTTCTCAGATTCTTCATGGGTCATTGACACAATGGTTGCCATGTTTTGTTTCATCTGATGCTTCTTGGGCTAAGGACCCTGAAGGGAAGTTCCTTTAAGAAGCCTGTTCCTGTGATCTAGCATGGATAGTTGCTTTAATATGTCAGTCAACATGAAGAGGACGACAGGTTCCTATTGGGCACTGTCAAAATGATTCTCTTATTTCTATCAATAGGGCAAGATATTCCATGGACAGTGAAAATTGCAATGAAGTAGGGAACCAGTGAGATGTATAGGAATTGATTTACTTAGAAAAGATTCTCCTTCACCCTTCTACCCTGTGGCTATAAATTTTATTTCTCCTTTCAATAAAATCCTTAATTGGTTTAAGAAAATATACAGCAAGTTCCTAAACTTCATTATATTAAAGTACATAATTGAACTAATAGGAAACGGAATTGATTAGCCAAACATTTCAATCGATACAAAGAGAAATATTTGAAGGTTTCAGAGCATCTAGAAGGAAAGAAAATCATTACTACTATTACAAGAACAACAACAACTACCACTACTGCTACAAATACTATCACCACCACCATTACCACTACCACCATCACCACCACCACTACTTCTACTACTACTACTGTCATTGGCATAGGGAACTCCAAGGTGGAGAAACTCCCTCTACCAATTTAGGCTGGCAGCTTTTCTGCAATTTGTAGTCTTAGAGAGTTGTCTAGAGCACTAAGAGGCGAAGTTACTTACCCAGAGTTACACAGCTAGCATGTGTCTTGAACCCAGGTCTTAGAAGCTGGCTCTATATTTACTAATAATTATAACAGATTCTACTTATATTACATGTTTGTTCTACATATGTTCTCTCACTTGATCTTCATAAAAGCCTTATGAGGTGTTATTGGGAAGATATGGAAGTTTCTAGAGCAATATTTTTAAAATAATAATTCCTACTTTGTAGAGGCAGCTAGGTGGTACAGTGGATAGAACACTGGGCCTGGAGTCAGGAAGACTCATCTTCTTGAGTTCAAATCCAGCCTCAGACACTTCCTAGCTGTGTGACCCTGGGCAAGTCACTTAACCCTTTTTGCCTTGGTCTCCTCACCTGTAAAATGAGCTGGAGAAGGAAAGAGCAAACCACTCCAGTATCTTTGCCAAGAAAACCCCAAATGGGGTCACAAAGAATCAGACATGAATGGAAAAAAACCAACTGAATAGCAACATCATTTTATGGTAATTGTCTTTAAAAGGATAAACCTCTGGCATTTTGTAAGCAACAAAAAAGACATAATTCCTACTTATGTTGATTCTAGTAATTTGTGAAATTCAATTTCTGAATGTTTTAAACTTTTACCTTTATATAGATTGAAAGAATGGGAAGAATTTAATGTAAACTATTGCTCTGACCTGAAGCTGATTAGATAGCTAGATAGCTTAGAATTGTTCCCAAATTAATATAAGGTTTTAATAATTTCCAGTAAAGCATTTTTTTTACCCCTAAAAGGACACATGTGAGAAGTAGGGCAGGAGTTAAATATTTGAGTTCTGTCATTAGATCAGATTCATCACAAATACTGATTGCAACATCAGTTGAAATTTTAAATGTCACTAAGGGTTGAACAGAGTTTACCCTTTTTGTAGTTTTCTCTTGTATTCTCTCCTGTGACCTCTCTGCTCTTCTTGAGAGCTGATATCTTAAGGGTTAACCCTGGGTCTGAACTCCAGGCTCTGACTACTCTGAAGAAAGCCGGAAAGTTATCAAAGGGAAGAGATTAGATAAAATGGACAATGGAGTAGCAGCCTGTGAAGAAGATAAATGGTTATAAGTGAAGACATCAGCTGAAGGGGGTGAGTATTGTGTAAAACATTTAGTTAATGGTTAAAAAAAGGAAAAGGAGGTGTGAACATAATATAGAACATAATATAGACTACTTAGTCAAAAGGAAATGGATGATGAATTTTCCAGAGACATATATATATATATTTAAATAGCAAGGAACCATTACTAACAGGGAAGGAGGACTTCAGTTATCTAGAAATCTATGGGACTACTCTCTACTAAAAGCACAGTAGGAGGTAAGTTATTTTTAAAAATTATTAATCTTTTTCTTTTACACAACAAACATCCCAAGAGATACTCAAACCACTGACAAAGTATGTTCCCCCAAATAGTAAATAAAGCAGTATAAGAGAATAGTTTCCCAGGTAGATGTAGTATGCAATTTTTGTTGTTTGTAAAAGTTGTAGTAAACAACTTTTGTTGTTTATTGTTTGTTAACAGAAAGAAAAATATATATGCTTCTACTTCAATAAGCTGGTACCAGATCCACAGAATCTCAGAAATGCATGGGAACACAGAGGCCATCTATTTTGACCCAGAACTGAACAAGAATCCCCTTTATGGTAATAATGCAGGCGGCTTCCCAGTCTTTGTTGAAGACCTCTCTCGAGGGAGAACTTCAGCTCAATGTAGTGGGGGAAAAAACCCCAAACCCCCCAAACAAAAATGATATGATGCCAAAAGACTTGAGTTCAAATATCAGCTCTACCACTTACTACTTGTGTGGCTTTGGACAAATCACTTGCTTTTTTGATATCTCAGTTTCTTCATCTGTAAAATGAGGGGTTTGGAATAGGTGGCCTGGGAGGTTCTTTCCAGCTCTAGGTTCCTGCGGCACCTATTCTTCTTGGAATATTTTCCTTACTTCAAGCCTAAATTGTGCTCTTTGTGACTTCCATTCACTTTTCTTAGTTCTCTCCTGTGGGACCAAGCAGAACAAATTTAATTTCTCTTGTACATCATACTGATTCAGCTATTAGAAGACAGCTGTCATGTTCCCCTTGAGTCTTCGTTTCTACAGACTAAATCTTGTCCCTTGTATCTGATTAGAATTTTGTCACCTTTTAAAGTCATTTGCATTTACATTGCTGCAGTTTTTGCATATATTCTTTCAGCTCTGTTTTATTCACTCTAAAAGCACTTTATAAAAACCTCTCTAGGTTTCTCTGAATTCTTATTTCTCATCCCTTATAGGGAAACCATTTCATTCATATATAAAATTTATTGTTTCCAGTTTCATGCTATTAAATCAAAACTATTATAAATATTTTTGTGCATATGGATCTTTTCTTGCTGTTAATGACCTCCTGGTGACAAAATGCCAATTGTGAGCTTGTTGCATTAAAGGATATGAAAATTTTGATGACTTTCTCTTTATGGTTATAAACAGTTTTCTAGGAGGATTGGACCCATTTATAGCTCCATCGACAGTGAATTAACATGTTCCTCTTTCCTCAACTTATTCAGCTTTAACTTTTCCCATCTTTGCCAACTTAATAGCTATGAGATGATATCTCAGACTTGTTTTAATTTACATTTCTCTGATTACCAGTAATTTTGAATATATTGATAGTTGTAATTTCTTTTTAAGTTTGAAAACTGCTTGCTTATCTTCTTTGACCTTTGCTCTTTGGAAAGTGTCATTCAGTCTTTCAGATTCCGTGGGTTCTCTATACATTTTGGTTATCTGTCATTAAAAGAGATTCTTAATGCTGATGTTCTGTCCCAGTCTATAGTATTTCCTCTCATGCTAAATAAATTAATTTCATTTCTTCAAAAGTGTTTTAAAATATTTATACCATGAAAGACATCTATTTTATGTTTTATAATATTCTATTGTAATTGTTACAGATTCTTCCCCTTCATGACTATGATATAAATAACCTTCCATTCTCATAGCTTTTAAAAAGGTGTCAATTTTTATATTTTATATTTTTCTAGATAGAATTTATTGGGATTTATAGGGGAAGGTGCTGGCCTAAAATTATTTCCTATCAAATTGCAATACAGCTTTCTTGAAAGTTTTTGTTGAAGAGTTCTTTCTGTAATACCTTGTGTTCTTGGGTTCATCAAATGCTGGAATATTTAATGGGTTTCCTTCTCAGTTTTGCTTATCTAGTCTATTCCTCTAATCTGTCTCTTATCCAATGCTGGACTATATTGACAAAATTTTCTTTTTAATATAATTTGAGATTTGGTAATGT
Source organism: Gymnobelideus leadbeateri (assembly GCA_011680675.1). Taxonomy (NCBI): domain Eukaryota; kingdom Metazoa; phylum Chordata; class Mammalia; order Diprotodontia; family Petauridae; genus Gymnobelideus; species Gymnobelideus leadbeateri. The sequence continues at coordinate 94,871 of WOXC01007523.1, read as the reverse complement.
CAAACTCATTTCATTCCTACTTTTTCATTATTTCTTTAATATTTTCAAGCTTTCATTCTTCTATTTGATTTTTAAAATGATTTTGTCTAATTTTATAAAAATATCCCCATGAATTTTTATTGTTGTAGTATTAAATCTATAGATTAAAATGTCTAGTAATGTCATTTTACTATGTTAATGCAGTTTAGACATGAATATTGAGTATCTTACCACTTATTCTTTATTTCTAAATTAAACTTTACTTTTTTATTTGACAGAAATATTCTTTTTTCTCTCTTCCCCATACCCTCTCTACATTGAAAGAACAAAGAAAAAGAAAAACTTGTAACAAATATATGTAATTAAACAAGGCAAATCCCCAATTTGGCTATGTCTATCTATCTGTCTTCTCTCTCTTTGTCTATCTCAATCTATATTGTGAGTCTATCCCCTCTTTGTCAGGAGGTGGATAGCATGTTTCATCATGGATCTTCTGCAATTGTGACTTTATCCTCCTTTAAAAAAATCATTTATCTATATTTATAGGCATTTATAATCTATCCTACCCATTGCTCCCCCTCAAATGAACAATTATAATAGATAAAAAATAATCCCCCTTTTTAAATGTACATTGTTTAGCAAAATAGATTTCCATACATACATACACATATAACACAATCATACACACATACTTGTATATATGTATACACACATACATATATGTGGAAATGCACATGTGTGTATATGCCTATATTTACCTACCTCTTTCCACATTATAAGCTTGTCATCTCTTTTTTTGGGGGGGGTCATTTTGGAGGGGGGAAGGCAGGGCAATTAGGGTTGGTTAAGTGACTTGCCCAAGGTCCCACAGCTAGTAAGTGTTAAGTCTCTGAGGCTGGATTTGAACTCAGGATTTGAACTCCTGACTCCAGGGAAGGGACTCTATTCACTGTGCCTAGCTGCCCCTGTCATCTCTTTTGAGTGCCATGTTTCATCTTCAGGCTTTTGAACTTGAGGTTTATCATTGCAATGATCAGAGTTCTAAAGCCTTTCAACATTGTTTTTTCTTTATAATGTTGTTGATATTATGTATATATTCTCCTGGTTCTGCTCACCTTACCCTCCATTAGTTCATGAGATTTTCCCAATTTCAGATGATGGTATCATGGTATCATACCATCATACAATGGTATCATTGTATCATTTCTTAGACCACAATAGTATTCATATACCATAATTTGTTTAACCCTTCCCTGATATAAGGGCTGGGCAGCTGGGTGGCACAGTGGATAGAGTGCTGGGCCTGGAGTCAGGATTACATGAGTTTAAATCCAGCCTCCAACAATTACTATCTGTATGACTCTGGGCAAATGACTTAACACAATTTGCCTCAGTTTCCTCCTCTAAAAATGAACTGGAGAAGGAAATGGCAAACCACTTCAGTATCTTTGCCTAGAAAACCTCAAATGGGAGTAGAGCTTCTGAACTTGAGAGTTCTGAAAGGTCAGGAGGTCACCCTGGCATCCCAGATTTCTACAATTGAGATTTGTAGCTCAAATAGCCTCGATACTTGAGGAGCAAGGAACCAAGGGCCTTTGAGAGTAACCTTCTGAACAGGGGTTGGCAGAGATTGATCTGATGACTCATTTAGCTGTCTGGCTGATCTAGACGTGAATTTGGTGGGACCAATGCGACTAAGCAAAGGGCCTGCTCTCAAGAAATAGGGGAAAAATGCTTGTATTTATGCTCTTAACTCTTTGAAATTAATATTCCTTTGTAAAAGTTAATTGAGGTTAGTTGGTTAAATGGAAATAGAGTGCTAGTTACTGGAACCTAACAGTTGGGGGGATGGAGCCACTGGGGCTTGAGCCAATGGCATTAGAGAAGAATAACACCTCAGCCCCTTAGGGCACCTTAAAACTCTGAAGGGGAGATATGGCCGGCCTGGATCTGGGAGATGGAGCCAAAACATACTCGCTACATCTGCACTTAAAAATATTATTCTGAGAAGGGTTCCTTAGGCTTTACCAGATTGCCAAAGGGGTACATGATACAAAAAAATTTTTCATGTAAACCCCACGGGTTCTAAAAAATATATATAAAGATATTATCATGATTATATAATATTAAAGACATATGTGTATATATCTATGTATCTATGTAGGCTGATGGTTTGAGGACTTGGTACAACTAATTAAAGTTTTTAAGGACTGGGGAGATAAGCCAGTTTAATGTAAGAGGGAAAGAAAAGGTAGACAGGGAGAAGTTGAAGATTAGAGAAGGACTGGGGGATGATTTAGGGGTCAGTCTTCTGGAGAAGAAAGGAAGGTGTGTGATTGAGTGTAAATGTTGAAAAGGTGGCCTGGGCAAGGAAAAGGATAATTTCATACTCAGAGCTTGGAGGAATGGGAGGTGAATGAGAGGAAAGAATAGAGGATAATGTCAAGAGGTATATTTTTTTTTGGTGGGGGAAGGTAATCAGGGTCAAGTGACTTGCTCAGGGTCACACTTCTAGTAAGTGTCTGAGGTTGGATTTGAGCTCAGGTTCTCCTGACTTCAGGGTTGGTGCTCTGTCCACTGTGCCACCTACCTGCTCTGTGTCAAGAGATTTTGAGATGAAGAGAAGGGTAGAAACAGTAGTTTGGGGAGAATGGTCTTAATTATTTTAGAAGACTGATAATGAAGCATGATTCTTACCTCTTGACAGAGGCAAGATGGACCATAGGTGCAGAATAAAATGTATATTTTTTTAGACACAATGAATATGTGAATTTATTTTATTTTTAAAGCAATTGGGGTTAAGTAACTTGCTCAAGGTTACACGGCTAGTCATTATTTATATGTGGGTGCTCATTTTCTGAGGCTGGATTCCATTCTGGTTCATCCCAACTCCGAAGCCGGCGCTCTTACTCACTGCGACACTTAGCCATCCCTATGTGAATTTATTTTAACTGTACTGTTTTGTTATGAGAAGAATTTTGATTAGAGTGGGTGATATGAGGGAAAGTGAGGGATTAGTGATGGTGATGAGAAGATATGAAATTTTAAAAAGCATAAGTAAACAGCTTAAAAGATACAGAAAAAAGAGAAGTACGTTCAAAGGGGGACAAAGACAAGCAGAGTAGTGTTGGTACTAACTTGTCAAATTTGATATATAAACTTAGAAAACGCAGGTTGTACATAATACAGATTCATAATTTCGTATAAAATTCTCTTTTTCTGTTCCTCCTTGCATATGGAAACATTCATTTAAAAAAAATAAAATTTAAAGAAAAAAAAACCTGATGAGTATGATATCAATTCCATGCAAAATTAATGTTGCTCTCACAAATCCAGCAGAAAGATAAACATGTTAAGGCTTGAACAAAATATCGAGAAAAAATGGATTTGGTTAAGCCTAAGGAAAAAAATCTTAACAGGAATGTTATAGTGTATATATGTACACACACAAACATAAGTACTCTAACATATAATACAATATAAGTACTTTGGCATATTGCATACGTACATATATGTATATATACACACTTTATAACATCTATATATAAAATATGTGTTTTGTGTATATATGTTTGTATTGCTCATACTGAAAATTAAAAAATTGGCTCTTCCAAGCTGGTAAAAGCTGGCTCTAGATATATACATTCATAAATAAATATGCTTATATGCATATACACACAAATAAATATATGTATATAAAATGTATATGAACTTCCCATTTAAATTGGGGTTTAAATTCATAGTATAGGATTGTATACATATATAAATTTATATAAGTATGGACTTATACACTAGGCAATTAAAAGGATTGTATGTATATATGCATATAACATATGTGTCTATATACACATAGAGATAGATGTAGGGAGGAGAGATTAGTGAGAACATTAGAAAGATGTATGAGCAGAAAAGAAGTTGGTTCATTCACATAGTAAGAGCAAGGGACAGTCAGTGAATAGCTAGGAGGTGGCATGGTATCCAAAGAATATCAAGAGAGTCAGAGAAGGGCCCCAGTACTTTGAGTGGTTCCGCTCGCGGAAGGTTCATGAGAGGACATGAACAAATGTTGCACGAGATGTGCAGTTATCAATTGGAGATGGTGGTACCCACATCAGTGGGGATCACAAAGCCTTGAGCAAGTATTGTGGTATCAAAATATTCATCAACTGGTTCGACAAATGAGTTCCCAGTGCTATGCAAAACCAGCCCTTGGAAAGCAGATGTGAGGACTTCTCAGGCTGTGTTCTTGGGCAGAAGATCACATAGTGGTAGTGCTCTATGGGGTGTCCAGCTAAGTATGTTCTTAGCTACAGGGCCAGAAAAGTCTGTAAGGGGAGTCAGCCCTTTACAATGGGTCATGTGTTTCTTGTCCGCAGAGAAATCTGTTTTGACCACTTGACATTACTGTCTGTGCTTCTAGGGGGCGAGGTCTACGTTACAGATGACAGATTAGTGTGAGAACAGAGGAAAATGACTACTTAGACTCAGTACCCATAATGAGTTGCTTTAAGCCCGCTGAGGAAAATCTGCAGAGTTGAGGAATTTGTAGACAAAAAAAAATGAATGTCTCCAAGGACTTTTCTTGCACATTGTGGCTAGTGAGGTTGAGGCTTGTCTGGTTATCATAGACTCCTTTCATGAATAACTTGGCAAATAGTAAATGAAATGAATAAGATATGGTAAATTTAAATTGGTTTAGAAATATTTGAGAATGGCTTCAGTTTTTTAGAAGACACAAGCCCCTTACTCACCTGTGGAAGAACTCTGCTTAGCCCTGCTGGACAGAAATAAGGGACAAAGGCTTTGAAAGTTGCACAGGGGCAAATTTCTGTCTATAATAAAGGAAAAAAAAAACTGTCTAAGAATTAGGGCTTCCCCTAAGTGGAATGAACTGGTTCCTAGGGTAGTGAGTTCCCCATCAATGATAATCTTCCATCAGAGGATAAATGACTACTTGCTGGGGATATTATTTTGTAAGAGTCTTTAACTTAGGGTTCATGAACTTATTTTAAAAAATTGTGTTTCAATATAATTGATTTTTTTTGTAATCTTACGCATTTTATTTTATGCATTTAAAAACATCATTCTGAGAAGATGTCTATGGGCTTCACCAGACCGACTATTGTACAGGTCCATGACACAAAATAAGATGGAAATTATCTGTTTTAGAAGGAATTCCTGCTCAGGTATAGATTGGTCTGGTTGACCTCTGAGGTCCCAGACTGCTTTGAGGTTCTCCCATTTCTAGATGAGGGTGTTTATTTGCAAAAGCAGTACAGGGAGCCTAGAGCAACCCTTGCTCTAAATAATATCCTTTAGCAGGATGTGGAGGCCCATAGTGATGTCATGTTTTGACCAATATAGCCCAGGGTTCCTTAGCTACTCCTAGAACTGCTTCAGACTCATAGAAGCATGTTGTTTGTTCATATTAGACTGTATGACCATATTTTTACAAAGCAGCTGTTTTTCAGCCATATTTCTAGCCATTTAACAGGTTTTAAAATTAATTTTGTAGCTCCTCCAAGTGTTTTAATTCTTAAGGCTAATGATTTTATTTCACTTGTTATTCTTCTAAGGCTACTTGTGTGAATATGTGTGTGCAGGGGTAGTGTTGGAAATAAAGAACTAATTATTTTTAGTGTGGTTTGCAGCTGCCACTTAAGAAATAAGAAAATAATTGGGTTTCTGGAAATCTCTTAAGTTATGTGTCCAATTTAGCCGGGTTAAATAGCCAGGAGAGACCAATGTAGTTTGGTAAGAATGGAAAGAGTACAGCAATGTGTACATTAGTAGTTAAGTGAAGGACTCTTTAAAAAAATCCATTCAGTCTAGGGGAATTAAGAGACTTATAAAATGAGGAAAAATGTGTTTATTGTTTTTTAGAGGTTTTCAGACCTTCATTCTATAACTGTATATTTAAGATTATAATTGAATTTAATCCGCTTGGCATTCCACCAAATGTTTTATACATACTTGCTAGGTAATTTTGTTGTTGTTGATATTATTGTTATCAATATTAATAACAGCTGACATTATATAGTATTTTTAAGGTTGGCAAGGCACTTTCCAAAGATTGTTTCATTTGAGCTTAATAAGAACCCTGTGAGGTTTATGGGATGTGTGATCTCATCAATGTGGGTGCTCCCTCTGGCAATGTGGACTCACAGGCTCATAGATTTCAAGTTGGGAGGAACCTTAGAAGTCACCAAGTCCCACTCCATTTTTTTTGGCAAGCTTTAACTGAAGTTTTATTTAAGTGAAGATACTACATGTTTTGGCCCCTCAGTGCCCAGTAAAGAACCTTATTAGACACCAATTCTATTTGCCAGTTCTTTATTTCTTTCATGGTATCAGTGATCTAGATTGAAGACCCCAAAGTGCTTTTCCTATATTTCTTGGCTAAGAATGTGATTGCATATGAACGCTAGCTTTCAGAGACACATATAGGGATATATGGAGGGCCTGCGTACTTGTAGTGAGTTAGCCACCAAAGCATATTTATTGAGCAGTGTTTTTACTGAGTCCGACTTAACAGCACTCCACAGGGTATACCTCTTCCCATTTTTGACCCTTGGAGGCCTACTGTATATACCCTTTCTTCCAGGATTATTAACATAAAGGAATTTCCTAGGAAAAAAAGCTGGCCATAGCTAACTTTTACCTGCATCATTAGTATTAAGTAGTAGTGGCCAACTATCTGCAAACAATGTGTCTCAGAATATAAGGTAGCATCCCTGAAACCAGTCATTTAAAAGTTAGCATTGGGAAACTAAAGGAGCCAGCTATAATTCCTTTAATACAAGGCACTGTCCTATTGGAGCCACGCCTTGGTTCTTGGTTTCAGAGGAGGAGTAGAATCATCAGTTTCATTAAGTACACGTAACATGTAAATCCCAGTGTAGATGAGAAATTGTCCGGTGACTTGGGCAGCATAGGGCATAAACTGCAAGAAGTTCTTCAGCACAGCTTTGGCAGATGTACATTTGATGTCATAGGACACGGAATATATTTCATACATGGTGGCTTTCACGTTTAAGAATCCAAGGAAGTCTTTGGGATTCATCTTATACAAATTAAAAGTGACTTTCACTGTTCCAGCCTTTTTTGGCTTCTGAGCAACATATTTAGGACCCAGTGTCCACTTCTGGCCTTTTTCCAAGATCATGAAATGTGTATTATCTCCTAGGGTCTGAAAGAATTCTTCCGTATTCACAACTGTGCCATCTTCTTCTAACACTAAAGTGACCAGCCCCGTAGTAATTGCCAGGGCATCCAGGGTCTTGCCAATGAGCTCCTTCAGTGTGTTGGCTGTCACTCCACGACGGCTACTTCGGTCATGATTTGAGACCCGGGAAGGCCGAGATGAATGCATGAGGGGAGTTAACAGGACTCGTTTGGTTTGTGATCCCATGAAAGTTAAGGGCCTTATCAGGGTTTCAGCATAGTCCCTGGTGGTGTCCATAGTGTGGTGACCTTTGTTGTGGAGCTTCAGGGAAGAGTGGGCAGGTGGCACAGCTGACACTTGCTCCTTCATTTTATAGATAGAGAAACTGGGGCACAGAAATTTTACATGACTGGTCTATGGTCTGACAGCTGGAAAGTGTCTGAGGTAGCATCTGAACTTACGTCTTTCTGATTGCATATCCAGCAATTTATCCACTACATAGGGTAGTCTAAAGATCTTGAGTGTATTTTAAAGCTACTAAAACTGCACAAGGACTTTTGGGACATCCTTTAAGCCATGTCAATCACCATTATTCTATGCTTGCCTGTCTTGGGGTGAATCTTGTCCATGTCCTCCTATAAATCCACTGCAAGAGGTTGATTTAATAATTATGCTTCTCTTTCCTTCTGCCACTTCAAGAATAATAATGGAGCAAAAGTACCTTGTGTCCTTAGACTGCTAGGTAGGGCAATAGGTAAAGTACAGGACCTTTAGTCAGGAAGACCTGCGTTTGAACTCTGCCTCAGACACTACTTAGCTGGGTGACCTTGGACAAGTTACTAAATTTCTCTTTGCTTCAATCTTTTATAAAATGGGGACAATAATAGCAACTACCTCACATAGTTGTTGAGAGGATCGAATGAGTTAACTTATATGAAGCCCTTTTCAAACCTCAGGTGCTCTACAAATGCTATCATTATTCCTTTATTTTTGCCATATTACCAACCAGTTATCTTTATTGTGCATGTACTTCTTTGATAAGATCCGTGTGTGTGTGTGTGTGTGTGTGTGTGTGTGTGTGTGTGTGTACAGGCAATTGGGGCTAAGTGACTTGTCCAGGGTCACACAGCTAGTAAGTATCTGAGGCAGGATTTGAACTTAGGTCCTTCTAACTCTAGGGCTGGTCCTCTATCCATTGTGCCACCTAGCTGTCCCTTCTTTATCTTTTCTAATTCCTTATTTGTAATGGGTTGAAACCTGCTCATACCCACCATGCCTCTCTCTGTTGAGCAATGCCTTTTCTATGCTTTCTGATTTAAATTCTTCAGTTAATGTAGTATTTTACCATTTACAGATATAAAACAAATCTAGAAGGAATGCTGGTATTAAAAAAGATGAAGTAGAGCTATATATCTATTGATTCCCATTTAGTAGGTGAGGAAATGTAGTGAAGTAACTAATTCAGGGTTCTTGTGAGTTTATAATAAGATATGTATTTCATAAACCTTAACTACAATAAAAATGCTATTATTATCATTATTATTTAGCAAAGAACTTGGGGCAGCTAGTAAGCACTTGATAAATGTCCATTGAATTGTATTTCTGTGGTTCACCATGTCAGTACACTATGCTGCCCCTTCACTTTCTCTCTGTATCCCAATTCTGTCATCCAAACCACCTCCCACTTTTATGTCCTCTGTAAATTGTGAGTCTGCCATCTATATCTTAGTCATAGACATAGATTTAGAGTTGAAAGGGGCATTTGGTGTCATTTGTTCCAATTCCCTCATTTTACAGATGAGGAAACTGAAGACCGAAGATATGATTTGGGTCATAATTAGGAGAGACATGTTTGGAACCCAGATTCTCTGACTCCAAATCCAACACCCTTCCACTGAACCGTGTCTTTCTTTAAATGATTGATTAAAAATCTGGTGGCTCAGATATGTTTAGATTACAAATTTTCTGGCAAAATCAATAAAGGGGTTGTTAGTGAGTACTTGGAAATGCAAGCAGTGATAACTATAAGAACAAATTGTGCCAGACTGACATCATTTATTGTTTTGAGAGTTTTTAGACCTGTAGGTCAAGTGATTTCAGTAGAAAATAGTATAACTACATTTCAGTAAGTCTTTAATTTTTTCTTCATGATATCTTTATGGACAAGAGAGAAAAAATATAACCTGGGTGATCTCAGTTTTATTTGGAAATGACCCACTAGACACCACAAAACAATGAATAATAGAAGAGTTCAGTGGAATGCTCCTTGTTTTTATTCTGTTGAACATTCTAATGAATGACTTTGGATAAAGCCATAGATTTCATGGTTAATGGTATGGTAACATGAAGCTGGGGTGCATACTAGAATCAGGATCCAAAATACACGGACAGTTTATAATGGGGTGTTTATAATGGGATGAATCTGACAAGATAAAACTTAACGGGCATAAATGTAAAGTTCTACACTGGGGTTCAGAAATAAATGGTACAAGTTCCATATGGGGAAGAAACGGGTAGAACAAAGCTCATATACCAAAGACCTAGGGGCTTTAGTTGACTGCAAATTCAGTATGAATCATCAGTGTGACAGTAAAGGTAAACAAAGTAGTAGCCTACAAATAGAAGGCTGAATGTAGACTAGAAATCATGGATGCTAATCCTGCCTCTAACTCTAATTAGCTGTGAGAAAATGGACAAGTGGTTCAAATCTGATGATGTATGTAAATCGCTTTGTAATCTTAAATGCATTATACAAACATCAGCTATTGCAGCATAGTACCCAGAAATAAGAGGTGGTTTGTTGTTGTTATTGTTCAGTTGTGTCCTATTCTATGTGACCCTGTGAACCATACCGTCCATGGAATTTTCTTGGCAAACATACTGGAATAGTTTGCCATTTTCTTCTCAAGTAGATTAAGGCAAACAGAGGTTAAATGACTTGTCTGGGGTCACACAACTAGTGAGTGTCTGAGTCTGGATTTGAACTCAGGTCTTCCTGACTTTAGATTCAATGTTTTATCCACTGAGCCATCTAGCTGGCTGGTAGGAGGTGATAGCTTTGACAAGAACATTTTTTGAATATTGGACAGAGCTTTGAGAAGAGAGTGGATGTGAAGGGACTGTGAGAAGACTGAAGGTCATGTTATTGAAGAATTAATTGAAAGAACTGGAGATGTATAGCCTGGAGTGGAGAAGGTTTGGGGGATACATGATCACCATCCTCAAGTATTTGAAGAAAGGTCATATGAAAGTGATAATAGACCTATTAGACTGTACCTCTAAGGGAATAACTCAGAACAATAGGTGGAAGCTAAAGAAAGGTAGATTTCAGCTTTAACAATAAAAGAATTTACTTATTTGTTATTGATTATTATTCACTTGTTTCAGTCATTTTTGACTCTTCCTGACTCCATTTCGGGGTTTTCTTAACAAAGATACTGGAGTGGTTTGACAATTCCTTCTACAGTTCATTTTACAGGTGAGGAAACTGAGGCAAACAGGGTCACACAGCATGTCAGTGTATAAGGCTGGATTTGAACTCATAAAGGGGAGTCTTCCTGATTCCAAGTCCAGTGCTCTATTCACTGTCACATAACTATTAGAGCAGTCCATAAATGAGATGGCCTACCTAAGGAAGAAGATGGTTATCCCTTTCTGGAGTTTTCCATGAGGAAGCTGTAAGGTCAGTTAGGTGGGAATGTTGTAGATAAAATTCCTGCCCAGACACAGGTTGGACTGGATTACCTCTGATCCTTTTTCCTGCATTGAGATTCTGTTAACACAGAAGACATTTGCTTATGGAGACCTTGTTCCAATGAATAACTCCTTGTGCCACAGTGGAGGCCACTGAGTCCACTAGCTTGAGGATTTTTATTATTTTAGCTCTTATTCAGAGACAGTGTTTTGGGCTAAGTCCATTGCTTTTCAGAATTCAGTGGAAGGATGAAGACAAGATGGATCAAGGCTGCTTTGGAGCCATTTTGGTAAATCCTATTTTATCCAGAGTGTTTGCAGAGGCTGAAGTCCTTGAGGCTGGGGTTATTGGTCTTTGTGAAGTCGACGATAAGCAATGAACATTTCTCCAGTTATTTCTATCTGTCTTTATTTATATAAAATGTTTTATAATTGTATCTATTATAGTTCCTATTGTGTGTCTTAGAAACTATTTATGCAACCTGAGCAAGACTGCTCTTTATATGTCTTTTCTTAGCCTAGTAAATAGCCTCATTCCTTTCAATTCCTGTGTGCTTGAATGTTCTGCAAAGCATATTGTTGTCTAGACCCCAATCCCAGTGTTTATGTACTTGTTTATGTCTGTCTACTTTCCTGTGCTGACATGGAGTAGACTGATTTTTTTTCTTAGATTTCCTGATCAGGACTCTGCATGGCTCATTTTCTAGATATTTGTGGAGAAGAATACTTCTTCCTACTCCACCATCTTGGCTTTGTTCCCCTCCCTCCCTCCCTCCCACCAAGAGGTATTTTGCACACATGAGGGACTTAATTAATTTTTGGTGAATTGATTTGAATTGACTGCAGTAAAGCAAGAAATACATTAATAAAAAAATCATGTCCCACTGCCTCATTTACTGGCCTAGAAAATAACAGCAGAGTGACCACTGGTCAAAAAGCTCCATTTTGGTCAAAGAACAAAGTATCATAGTGCCCTATGACTGGGCTATCACCTTGCCTAGGTTATATAGAATTCCCTGTTGGAAAGGAGGAACTCTGAGTATGGCTAGTGTCATCTCTGATGTGAAAATAAAGAATAGTGACATAACCCCTAATATTTTTCTCTGAGAATCTACTCAGGCTTCACTTCAAATGAAATCATATTTTCCTTAGAACCTAGTTAACAGTAATAGAAGTAGTTAGTTGGGGCAGTGGATTGGATTGGGAGCTGGAGGCAGGAAGACATGAATTAAAATCCTACATCAGCCACTTACTGGAATACAACCCTGGCCAAGTTACTTACCCTCTCTCATGGTCAGTTTTCTAATCTGTAAATGGGTATAGTAATAGCACCTACTTCCCAGGGTAGGTTTAGGATTATTAGGAAGAAATTAAATGACATATATAAAGTGCTTTGCAAACAAAGTTCTGTATTAATGCTATCTATTATTCCACAGGCCATATATCACTCAAATCCCATGTTATAAGATTTGCAATTATTATTGACCACATTTTATTGCAAAGGTAGACAACATGAAAATATATTTGGGTTCTCAAAACCATAGTCATTGGAAGGACACATAATCTCATACTTATTGTAAGAATCCTTATTTATCCCAAAGCTATTGAAAATTAGTTTCAGAGAATTCTGGACATAACGGATCCATACGTAGTGTGTTTGAAAACATAGCCAAGGAGATGAGTTCTGGGAACAGGCTTGTTTTTGACGGGCTGAACTCACTTAATCTTTGCAGTTTTTCCACAAAATATTGCCTAGACATTGGCTCTTTCAAAGCCCTTTGTCTTCAAGATTGCATGGGGTTTAGAGGAGTTTATTTGCTGGATTGGGATTCAGTTGTGGGCTGTTGTGATTCTAATGGAATGTTAGATCTCTGCCAATGGCATCCTTTGCATTATTTGGCCATGTTCCCCAAGGCTCCCTGAAGGAGGCTAGAGTTTGCCAAAGTTCCACGTTGTCATCTCCGAGGACAATGTGCTCAAACTGCACAATGGGAAAATCCAACTCCCAGCATGTTAAGCTAGTGGTATTTGGCTGTTTAGTGGAAGTTGATAACTTACTAATTTCCAAGAAGTCAAGTGAAAGCCTTGCATAGGTGCTCTCCAATTGTTTTAAGTTGTATAGTTTCAAATTTACTCACTGACTTTCTCTTCTTATTTTAACTGGGCTCTGTAAAGTGATTCCTCAGTTTTATAAATTGTTTTCCTGCCTCCAAATGATTTTTGAAACTTAAAGTCAGCTTCAAACCCAGGTGATGTTCCCCAGAGTGAAATGGAATACTCTAGTGTCTACACAGCTGGTGTACAGGAAGAAAAGAGAGATCCCCCCTTTTTTTAATTTGAAAAAATCTCCTCTAAGATCTCTGTTTTATCATCTGGCACAAGAGTGAAGATGTGGCCTCTTGAGCCAGGCAGATTTTAGGATCCCAAAGTCCTGGAGCAAGAGAGCTGGCACATTAGACCATGAGAAGAGCTGGGATTAATGTAGGATACCAGCAAAGTGCTTAGGGCAGGATTGGCTGCCTCAGTTATAGTGGTCTAAAGAAGGAAGAAAGGAGACAGAGTCTGAAAGAAGCCCATTTTCTTGATAAGCTGTCCAACTGTTTGATTGCTATTGCCTATTCTGGTGTTCTTCTCCCAAGCTAAGTATAAGAGGAAGTGGGAAAGTAAAAGGTATTGTATTTCTTGTCCAGGGCAAGAAACTACTCGAGTGTCTCTGTCCTTCCTGGAAGAAATGGGAATGTGAAGCAAATGATGCTAACTAATTATCTACTTCTTTCACAAGGGCCAGTGAGGATTGGGAATATATGCATACCTTGGAGATATTGTGGGTTCAGTTCCAGACTACCACAATAAAGCCAATATTGCAATAAAGTGAGTCACGCAAATTTTTTTGGTTTCCTAGTCCATAAAAGTTATATTTATTCCATAGTCTATTATGCGTTTAATAGTTTTATGTCTAAATAATTTACATACCTTAATTAAAAAGTACTTTATTGCTAAAAAAAAATGCTAACCATCATCTGAACCCTCAGCAAGCTGTAATCTTTTTTTCTGGTGAAGAGTCTTGCCTTAATGTCGATTGCTGCTGATTGATTGGGATGGTAGATGCTGAAGGTTGGGGTGGCTGTGGCAATTTCTTTAAAAAGACAACAATGAAGTTTGCTGCATAGATTGATTCTTCCCTTCCCTCGAACACTTAGAGGCCAGGGTAGGGTTATTAATTGGCCTACTTTCAATATTGTTGTGTCTCACGGAATAAGGAGTCTGTAGGAATAGGAGAGATATGGGGAAATAGCCAGAACACATGCAACATTTATCAGTCATGATTCATAGCACCCCAAACCAATTACAATAAAAACATCAAAGATCACTATCATATATCGTCATACCAGATAAAATAGTAATGAAAATCTTTGAAATATTTGTGAGAATTATCAAAATGTGACACAGACACATGATGTGAGTTTATGCTGTTGGAAAAACAATGCCTATGGACTTGCTCGATGTAAAGTTGCTACAAACCTTCGATTTATGAAAAACACAGTACCGGTGAAGTACAATAAAGTGGAGTGTAATAAAACAAGGCATGCCTGTAATGCCTAAATATTGAGGTTCTGATTAATGCTAATAATGATTCCTCTGAAACAATATCATGAATTGGAATTTATATTATTCAAAATTATAATAATACAAAATGTGCCAATGGTTCCAGCCCAGTAGAAATATGTAATTCAGATTCAAACAATGCAATCACGTTAAAGGATTGATTATTCTAATTGGGACCTTGCTTTATATTCACAATGATATTCTTCTACATAGCTACTTATAATAGTAAGACCAATAGGACTTACAGGTGAGATAATCGAGCTCCAGTTGGTGTAGGGGTGTTCAGAGGAAACTAGTACTTCCAGTGTGATGGCTGCTAACTCCTTTTCAAGTCTGCTTTCCATCTTTGGTGTCCAGCTGATTCACCTCACTCTAACCTATCACTCCCAAAAGCCACATCCCGGAAAATCATTTTGGCAGATATGCTAAACCAGTTTGATGGTAACTGGGGGGTTTTCAAAGACATCAGTGAGTATGTGGTGGGGGGGTGGGGGTGGGGAGGAGGAGGGAGGGAGGAGTCTACAATGTGAAGACTTCCCCTGACAGAATCAGTAGATGAAGGCAACTTGTTCCAATGGCCAAGAAGACAGCTTGAGCATGTACTGTTAGACCTGCTTTTTCTATACAGCTTGATTAGACATTGAAGATGCCAAGATCATCCAATGCATCCTGAGCCATGACTAATTGTGTTGACTTTTGTCTTGCCACTGGACATCGATGGCTCTGGAAGAGAGTGAGGTTGATGACTTCATGCAATTCTGCCTCACTTAAACCCAGTTTATGCCCAGATCAAAAGACAGCAATCATGCCATTTTTACTTACCTCAAAGTCCTGTGGCAACAGCTAACTGATGAAGCAGGAGGTGTAGATATACTGGGAAGTGCAATCACAACCCTGCACACAGGTGATCCAGGCCACAGGAACATCTTATCTTCCCAGTGGACTGAAGCAGCAGTGGAATTTGGCAGCCCCATGGGTGTCTGAGCAATTTTATTTATTTATTTATTTAATTGAACAAATGCTTTATTAACTTCTGGTTTACATCATTCATTTCCACCAGATTATGAGTTACATTTTCCCCCCATTTTTCCCTTCCACCACCCCAGAATAGCAGTCCCACTAGATATCCCCTCATCCAGTCTGCTCTCTCCCATATCTTCTCCCATATCCCCTTCGACTTTGCCATTAGGGCAAGGTGAATCTCTGAGCCCCAATGCCTGGACATCTTATGAAACATTTAATTTTAAAACTTTGATTTTCAGATCCATTCCCTTCCTCCCTTGTCACCCACTCCCTCTGAGAAGATAAGCAATTCAGTATGTGTTGTACATGTATAGCTATGCAAAACATTACCATAGTAGATATATTGTAAAAGACTGCTTATATTTCCCTCCCACCTGTCTCACCTCCCACCTGCTCCATTCCCTACCCTGATCCTGTCCCTCTTTGATAGTGGGTGCTTCCAACCTCCCCTCCCCCTAGAATGCCCTCCCCTCCATCATCCCCTCTCTCCTCCCCCTTTCCCCTACTCAGGAGAGTGAGTGAGGGTAAGATATTCCATTTAGTATGTATGTGATTCTCTCCCTGAGCCAACTTCAATGAGAATATGCTTTTGCCTTTTTGCCTTCCTGTTCTTCCCCTCCCCTGCAACTACTTCCCCTTGCCTCTTCTACATGAGATAGTTTACCCTACCCTGTCTCTCTCCATCTCCTCTTGCCACTTTCCTCTCTCACCTCTTGACTTCACCCCTTAAGAATCATCCCTTCCTTGGGGCGGCTAGGTGGCGCAGTGAGCAGAGCACCGGCCCCAGAGCCAGAAGGACCTGAGCTCGGATCCGGCCCCAGACACCCAACACACAAACAAAAACCCAGCCACGTGACCCTGGGCAAGTCACCCAACCCCAATTGCCCTCCAAAAAAAAAAGAATCATCCCTTCCCATCAAATTCAACCTGTGCCCTCTATCCATGTATACCTGTGAACATATGCCATGTACCCTTCTTCAATTATTTTCATAATGAGAAAGGTTTCATCAAACACAGTTATTGTTTTTCCATGTAGGACTGCAAATAGTCCAACTTTGATAAGTTCATTTTGATTTCTTTTCCTTGATTACCTTCTCAAGCATCTCTTGCTTCTTGTGTCTGAATGTCAAATTTTCTATTCAACTCTGGTTTTTTCATCAAGAATGCTTGAAAGTCCTCTATTCCACTGAATGACTATATTTTCCCCTGAAACAAGATACTCAGTTTTGCTGGGTAGGTGACCCTTGGCTTCAGTCCCAGCTCTTTTGCCCTCTGGAATATCATATTCCATGCCCTTCGATCCCTCAGTGTAGAAGCTGCCAGGTCCTGGGCTATTCTGATTGTGTTTCACAATATTGAAATTGTTTCTTCCTGGCTGCTTGTAGTATTTTCTCCTTGATCTGGGGATTCTGGAACCTGGCTATAATATTCCTGGGAGTTTTCTTTTTGGGATCTTTTTCAGGAGGCAATCTGTGGATTCTTTCAACCTCTATTTTGCCCTCTGGGTCTAAAACATCAGGGCAATTTTCCTTGAGAATTTCTTGAAGGATGATTTCTAGGTTCTTTCTTTGATCATGGCTTTCAGGTAGTCGAATAATTTTTAAATTATATCTCCTGGATCTATTTTCCAGGTCAGTGGTTTTCCCATGAGATATTTCACATTGCCTTCTATTCTTTCATTTGTTTGGATCTGTTTAACAGCATCTTGATTTCTCATAAAGTCACTAGCTTCCATTTGCTCCAGTCTAACTCTGAAGGAATGAATCTCCTCAGTGAGCTTTTGAGATTCTTTTTCCATCTGGCAAATTCGACTTTTTAAGGCATTCTTCTCCTCATTACCTTTCTGAGCCTCTTTTGCCATTTGAGTTAGTCTATTTTTTAAGGTGTTATTTTCCTCAGTCAGGCTGTTGACTGTCATTTCATACTTTTCTTGCATCTTTATCATTTCTCTTCCCAAATTTTCCCCCACTTCTCTCATCTGCTTCTTAAGGTCCTATATGGCCTGTAGCCAGCTTGTATTTTCATTTGGGGATTTTGGTGCAGGTGTTCTGACCTCACAGTCCTCCTCCATGCTTTGAGCCTCTCTGCCCCTAAAATAGGAGTCCAATGTTGAAATTTTCTGTTTATTTTGTTTCATTTGCCTAGGCATGTTGCCACTTAATTACTTGATTTTGGGGCTTGTTGCCACAGTAGGACTCTGCCACCAGACAGGGGAGCTTCCGCCCAAACATGGGGTCTTCACAACTTTCGCCAGTTGTGTGGCCTCTGTAAAGCCTCCACCTGCTCTGGCAAGTTGGATACCCACCCCAAACTTCCCCCCCAGACCACAATCCAGATCCAGGCAGTTTAAAGCAAGAGCGATTAACCCCCAGACTGATTGCTGGATCTCCCTACAGTTCGCAGACCAGGAGCTAGAGCCACTACTGATGCTGCAAAATGGCTTCTGTGCAGCTGTTTCTTCAGCAGCTTTTCGACCCCAGGGGAGGAAGCCGACGCATTCCCCAAATACTGGTCCCAAAGTCCATAGGGCACTAACCTCTCACTTTGTCCTAGGCATATCTGTGCTGATAATTCTGGAATCGCCCCAGATGCTGGTGTTCTGAGGTCCCTCCAGCCAGCTGAAGGCCCGGCCACCCTGGGGCTAAAACCGCGGACCTGGGCTGGCTCTCCACACTGCACTGTCAGTTCCCAGCGCTATGTGCTGCCTGCTCTCAGAGCGCTGTGCTGGCCTCTCCCTGTAGGGCTGCTGGGCTGTCCTCAGCAGGAGGTTAGCTTCTCTGTGCCGTTCTGTGGATGCTGTGGCTCCAGAAGTTGTTCGGAGTCCCCTTTCACATTGTTTGAAATTTGTGTGGGGCAGAACACATTGGAAATGCTGTTTCTACTCCTCCATCTTGGCTCCGCCAAAGCAATTTTATTTTTCTAAAACTTAAATACACAATATGAAAAGAAAAAATGTTACTTAAATATCAAAACAAATACAAAATAAGAAAAGAAATAAAAACATGTAAGAGAGGAATATATATATATATATAACAATAAATTTCCATTTCAAGAAAGCCTATGAAATACTGTGTTTTGTGTTAAGAGCTATCTATCTTTTCTTTGCTTGCTTATGAGTTTTCTTTTGTTTTGTCCTGTGCGTTTTTTACTTTGTTCTTTCCCCTTCTCTTTCTCCCCATCCCCAAAGGCTATAATTAAACATGGATACATATATATATATATATACACACACATATACATATATATGGACATATATTTTCCCTAACAAATTTTATTCCTGTTCTTTGTTTTATGTTTATGCATATCTTTTATTTCCTATCCCTCCTGACTTCTCTACATCACTTCTGGCTGCTATGTTGCCTTCCTATTACTTAAACTACCTTTCCCCTCCAAGGATCCCTCCCTTATTCTCCCATTCCCATAAATTTAATCCCCCTTTTATAGTTCCCCTTTGACCTATTCCCTCGCTGTCACCTCTAAAACCCCCCACTTATTCTCTCAAGGATCCCTCCTTTAACCTCCCATTCTCATTAATCTAAGCACTTTTGTATACACCCCTTAACCTATACACCCTCTCCTTTAGAGATTCTTCCCTTTTCCTCTTCTTTCTCCCTATCACTTTGGCATTTTATTTCTTTCCGAATCTAAAAGACTTTTATACCTTCTATAGATAGGTAGGTAGATAGATAGATAGATAGATAGATAGATAGATAGATAGATAGATAGATAGATGTATTGTTCCTTCTTGAACCCCTTCCTGATGAGAGAAGTTTACCAGAACTAACAGCCTTCCTCCCCCATCTTATTCCTCTGTGTTGGTTCTTCCTTTAGCACCTCATTTGTATGAGATAATTACTCATTTTATCCATTCCTAAACAGTTTTACTTTTAAAAGTCATATTATACTAAGTTCTACCCCAATCTTTCTTAAGAACTACCCAATTTCTAATAACAATCTCAGACATATGTTTTACATTTTACATAAATAAAAGATAAATAGTCTGTCCTTATTGAGTCCCTTGTAATTAGTATTTGGTACATACCTTATATTTCTCTTTGCTCTTGTATGTCAAATCTTCTATTAAGTTCAGTTTTTTTTTAAAGTCCTGGAAGTCTGACAATTCATTAAATGTCCATTTTTTTATTCAGGGATTATGGTTAGCTTTTCTGGGTATGATATTTTCAGTCACAACCCCACTTCTTTTACTCTTCAATATGTAGTGTTCCAAGACCTGCAGTCTTGTAGTGTCACTACTGCTAGGTCTTGTGTAATTCAAACAGCAATGTTGTATGAGGATCAACTGTGAATAACTTGACTATTCTCAGTAATAAAATGATTCAACACAATTCTGAAGGACTTATGATGAAAGGTATCACACATCTCCAGAGAAAGAACTAGTGGAATTTGAATGCAGTTGAAATATACTTTTACTTTCTTTTTCTATTTTTAATTGTGTTTTCTAGCACAGCATAACTTACACGGATATGTGCTTTGTATGACTATACATATATAACCTATATCAAATTGCTTACCTTTCAATGAGAAGGGAGGGCAGGAGAGAATTTGGAACTCAAAATTTGAAAAGAACAAGTTGAAATTGTTTTTACATGTAATTGGGAAGAAACAAAATATTAAATTTAAAAAACAAAACTAATCTAGTCAACAAGGTTATATGCCTACCAAAAGGAGTGAATGATGGCCTTGTGATAATGCAATTGCCACTTACAGGGAAGCACCGTGCCACCATCATCAATGTGTATGCTCCCATTATGATGAAACCTGATCAGGACATTGCATTCAAACAAAGCAATAACTTGAAGGAAAGATGACTATAAGGAAACTTAATATCAATAGATTAGAGCACTTCTCTGAAGAGGAACAGTTCATTGCTAATGTGGAGGGAAAACTGAGTCAATATACATTTGGCAACAGGGATCAGAAAAGAAATTCATAGCTTTCAGAGATTTAGTGTATAGCATTGCATTTACTCATCTTGGCCAGAACATTCCCAAACATCAAGACTGGTTTGAAAAAAAATGATGGGGAAATTCAGAAGCTGCTAAATGAAAAATGAGAACTCCACAGGGTTTACTAGTGGGATGGTTTATCCATTTCTAAGAAGGCAGCATTTAATTCCATCAAAAGTAAAATGCAAGCAAAGCTTAGAGAGATGCAGAATTCTTGGCTCAGTAAGAAGGCAGATGAAATTCAGTTTTACACTGATAGTAATAATCCAAAGCACTTTATCATGTCCTGAAGGCTATTTTTGAGCCAAAGATTTATGGCAGATCTCCGCTACTCAGTGCTGATGGAGCCACACTCATTAGTGATAAGGACATGTTCCTGGAAAGATGGACTGAACACTTCCATGGTGTTCTCAACAAATCATCATCAATCAATGTTGAAACCACTGACAGTATACCACAGGTTGAAGTCAATCCTTCTCTAGTCAAACTTCCAGTTGAAGAAGTTTTCAGTGCCATTAGATTTGTCTGATGTGGCAATGCACCTGGTGCTGATTTATTCCAGCTGAAATTTACAAGGCAGGGGGTCCACTGCTCATACAAAAGCTGACAGACATTCTCCATGTTATATGGTAAGAGGAGGATATCCCCAGGAGTTCAAGGATGTCTGTCTCTATACAGGAAAAAGAAATAGGTTGTCCTGTGAGAGTCATGAGGTGGGGGTTGGGGAAATCTCTCTCTGTCTCTCTCTCCTTCTCCCTTTCCCTTTCCTTCTCCCTCTGTATTTCTTGTCATTCCTGGCAAAATTCTTGCCACAGTCCTGCTAAATAGACTGATCCTTCACCTGGAAGATGATCATTTACCCCAGAGCCACTGCAGCTTCAGAAAGAACTGAGGAATTGTTGATACAGTGTTTCAACCCCAACAATTCCAGGATACCTGCCAGAACCAGGATAGAAATCTCTA
Source organism: Gymnobelideus leadbeateri (assembly GCA_011680675.1). NCBI lineage: Eukaryota > Metazoa > Chordata > Mammalia > Diprotodontia > Petauridae > Gymnobelideus > Gymnobelideus leadbeateri. The sequence continues at coordinate 73,475 of WOXC01007523.1, read as the reverse complement.
CATAATGTTTGTATAATTGACCAAGGTCTTTGATACTGTTAATCATGAAGGCTTATAGAAAATCATGGAAAACTTTGATTGCCCAAGGAAGTTCACCAGCATTGCATGTCAGTTTCATGATGGTAGTTTGCATGAGTTCTGCATAATGGACAATGTTCTCACATTCTCCCAGTCACCAATGGAATGAAGCAGGGATTGCTTCCATGCTTTTTGGCATGTTTTCTGCAATGTTGTCAGATGTCTTTGATCATGAAAAACATAGTATCAAAGTCAGCTACCACATTGATGATAAATTATTTAACTTGAAAAGGCTACAAGCCAAGACTAAAGTAGAGGGAGAATTGATATGAGACTTTGTTTGCCAGTGATTGTGTACTCAAAACAGCCTCTGAGACTATGAATCAATCCTCTACTGCTGGTACTAATTTTGGCCTCACAACCAACAACAGGAAAACACAGGTGCTCCACCAGCCAGTGCTCCACCAGCCAGGGCTCCACCAGCCAGTACTCCACCAGCCAGTGCTCCACCAGCCAGTGCTCCACCAGCCAGGGCTCCACCAGCCAGTGCTCCACCAGCCAGGGCTCCACCAGCCAGTACTACACCAGCCAGTACTCCACCAGCCAGTGCTCCACCAGCCAGTACTACACCAGCCAGTACTACACCAGCCAGTGCTCCACCAGCCAGTGCTCCACCAGCCAGTACTACACCAGCCATCTGTGGAACTGTCACTTATAACAAATAGATTTTTAATACCATGGATAAGTTCATTTACCTTGGCAGTATACTTTCCAAGGATGTATACACAGAAAATGAGGCTGGTTCACATATTGCCAGAGGTAACTCAGTGTTTGGGAGGCCTCAAAGGAAAGCATGGGAAAGAAGAGGTATCATACTGCTTACCAAACTGAAGGTCTACAGAGACATTGCTACGGCCTCATTGTTGTATGCCTATGAAACCTGGATGGACTATCAGCGCCATGCCAGGAATTGCTTCCATTTGAATTGTCTCAAGAAGCTTCTGAAGATCACCTGGCAGGGTAAGATACTGGACACTGAAGTCCTTTCTTGAGTTGAATTGCCAAGCATTCAAACCCTGCTGTAGAAAGCATAACTCTGATGGACTGGCCACTTTGTTGGAATGCCAAACGTGTGTTTGCCTAAAAGACTATTTTATGGAGAACTCATATGAGGCAAGTACTCACATGGAGGTCAGAAGAACAATACAAAGACACTCTCAAGGTCTGTCTGAAGAACTTTGGAATTATTGTAAGACATGGGGGACATTGGCATGGGACAGTCTAGCATGGCATGCTCACATCTAAGAACGTGCTGTGTACTATGAACAAAGTAGAATTGCATTAGCTCAGAAGAAATGTGAGACGCACAAATTTAGAGACATCTCCACTCCAAATTTTCATGTGAACTATTCGTACCCAATCTGTGGTAGAACTTTCTAGCTCATACTGGTCTGATCAGCCACAGTCAGACAAACTGTACCTTGACCCAACATAGTGATATCATTTTGGTCCTCTTTGAGTACAAAGTATAACAACCAACCAGATAGATATAGACGTAGATATAGGTATAGACACAGACATAGATAGATGTTGATATCCACCCACTCTAGCTATCTATCCCTTTCTTATCATATTCTACTCGGCATTGTAGTAGTTTCGTATTTTTTAGGACGGTCATACTTTTTCTTCAAGATTTTAAGTGCCATGAAAGCAGAATCTGTATCTGAATTATTTTTGCTTTTCCTCCATATATATTACATTGATTTGCACATAGTAGACCTATAAAGATTGATACTCCTGTCTTCATACCCATAGAATGATTCTAGTCCAGCTTTAATTGTTTTTCACATTAGCATAGTAAGGGCATTTGCATTGTCTTTTATTAATCTAAATTTTATTGATTTGTTTTTTATTTATTACTTTAATTTCCAAATCTATTCCTTACCTTTCCTCAAGATAGGAATTCATTCCTTGCATCATTCATGCGTTCATTTATTTATTTGTCCTCTCATTCATCCATTTATTTATTTATTGATCGAATCTCCCTATCTTGCTCAGGTTAGAAAGCAAAAGAATCATTTGGCTTGTTCCCAATACTGATTGGAACTGAAACTTTAATCTGCTTAATTTTTCCAACCTAGTCAAGTTGACTTCTCCTTAGGCAGCCCGGGGACTAACAGTTATTCACCAACCACCACAAATTGCCTATTCCTTGTAACAAGGGATGAAAAAGAGAAAGAAAAAGTATTTTAGCAAAATTAACTAAAACATTAGTTGACTATGATTGTGTACGTGATATTCTATACTCATAGTGGAGGCTGGTAGGTAATGCAGTGGATAGAGTGCTGCGTCTGAAGTCAGGAAGACCTGATTTTAAATCCACCCTCTGATACTTACTAGCTATGTGACCTTAGGCAAGTCATTTAATCTTGTTTGCCTCAGTTTCCCCATCTGTAAAATGGGCTGGGAGAAGGAATTGACAAACCACTCCAATATCTTTGCCAAGAAAACCCCAAATGGGGTCACAAAGAGTTGGACATGACTGAAGCAACAACATACCCATAGTTCCACATTTCTATAAAAAAAAAAAGGAGGAAAGTGAATTTTTCTCATCCTTTCTGGGATAGGTAGGTGGTGCAGTGGGCAGCACTAAATCCTGGAGTCAGGCAAACCTGAATGCAAATATGACTTTAGACACTTTCGAATTGTGGGAACCTGGGCAAGTCACTTAACCTTTGTTTGCATCAGTTTCCTTGAATATGGAATGGAGATAATGATACTCCTACTTTAGGAGTCTGTTATGAGGATTAAATGAGATAATACTAATAAAAGGCTTAGCTCATGGCATGTGGTAGACAATAAATATTTGTCCCTTCCCATCTCTTTCTCTGAGACCAATCTTGACCATTTCCAGTATACAGTGTAGAATTTTTCTTTATCTTTTGTTCTTTTACATTCTTGTAGTAATGTATACTGTTTTCCTAGTTTGGCTTACTTTACTCTGCATCCATATGTCTTCCCATGCTTTTACATTTTATTAAATCATCATTTCCTATGATATGATAATATTGCATTAAATTCATGTATTACAATTTGGTCATTGAACAACATTTACTTTGCTTCCAGTTCTTTGCTAAAAGGCCAGTCCATCTTCCTTTAAACATATTGTCACTAATTCTGTTGCTTTTCCACCTTTTCTTTTTATATCACCTTCATATCCAAATATATCCCTCACCATTTTCCTCTCTGTAGAGCCAACCCTTGTAACAAAGAATAAAAGAGAGATAGATGGTAGGGAAAGAGGGGGAAGCAGTTCAGCAAAACTAATCAATGTATCAGCTGATTTTGATATACACACATATCTGTATATGTGTATATCTGTATATGTATGCACATACATATATAATATTCATATCCATTGTCTTCCACTTCTGCAAAGAAGGTAGGGGTGTCTAGCTTATCTGGGTGCTTTCCTGAAATGTATTTCTTATAGCACTTCCATGTATTGATTTTAGGCTTTCAAAGCCCTCCCTCACAGAGAAATAGCAGTGGTAGAAAGAGGAATCTTTATTTATTGACAGAAAAGGCTAAAATACAAATAGCCACAAATAAAAAGCAGCTTCCACCAAAAAGTCCTCTACCTGGGGTCTCCTGGTACTACCAAGGCACTCCAGCATTCTTTGATGAACACCAGTATACAGAGCTCCATGCTTAGAGTGGTGCTGCACACCCAGAGTAGAGACCAAACAGGTCTCTCCTCAGTGGCAGGCTGGCCACAAGTTAACAAAGAAGAAAAATCTGCTTTCCACACCAACAGTTCTCTCCACACCAATCAGTCTCTCAATTATCGGATCAGTTTTCTGAAGGTGGGCTAGAAACAGCTCCAGGACTCTTGGTTCCCAGATATTTCTGAGAATTGTTTGAGAACAAGAGCACAATGCGAATCATTAAAAATGTACGAGGTGGTTCAGCTGCTTTCTCTCTGAACCCAAATCCTAATATAACCATTGAAATTCAGCCAGAAGTGGAAATAAACAGAAGACATAGTTAAACCACAAATGGATGATATTGTACAATTTGGCAAGGTCCAGCAGGTCTAACCTAATAATATTAATGCTTATGCATAGTAGAGAATCAGATTTGGAAGGAACCCGAAGAGGTGATAACATCACATTATCAGTGACCTTAGACTGATAGGTATCTAGCTTTATCTTAAGTATCTTAAGGGAAGGAGATTCCATAACATGTCCTGGAACCCATCCCGGTGCCTGACAACTTTTACAGCCCCAGAGTTGTTATTTACTATGTGTCTAATTTGCCCTAATTTCTGCTAACTCATAGAATAGTGGAAGGGTGAAGGGAAAGAGAAAAGAGATGGGAATAAGCATTTATTTAGTGCCTACTATGTGCCAGTCATTGAACTGTGGCTTAAAAACTTTTTTACAAATATTATTTTATTTGAGCCTCACAAGAAGGGAGGTAAGTTCCAGCTTATTCAGACACTTTCTTGAAATACATTTCTTACTCTCAGAGAATAATGGGCTTCAGTGTGCTGACTTCAGGCTTTCACTGCCCTTATTCACTGAGAAATATCAGATAGATGTTTTGGAAATAGTTTCTGTTATTATTCCTATTTTATAACTGAGGAAAGTGAGGCAAAACAGAGGTTAAGTGACTTGTCCAGGGTCAGCTAACTAGATCTCTGAAGCTGAATTTGAACTCAGGGCTTCCTGAAGTCTAGGCACATCACTCTATCTCAACTCTAGCACCACCTAACTGTGTAGCAGAAAGAACTAAAAGGATGAGTGTCCAGCACAACAGAGTTATTGTGAAAGAATAAATGTCGTATGAAGATAATGAATCTCATGGAGTGCTCCAGAAGGAGGCAGGGTGAGGAGCCAAATGGGAAGTAAAAAGAACATCTAGCTTAAAGAATGAGGTTACTGAAAATGTTCAGAGGTGTGTAGGAATAATTTTATCTACCTTCAGTAGGTTTGACCTTTACCTCCCCTCTCCCACCAATCCTATGCAGAGCCATAACTAGGACCTATGGTGCCTAGGGCAAATACCACCAATTATAACCGGGGTAATCAATGAGAACAATGCTCCTAATTGTAGGGGGCAAGATGGGATGAAAGAGGAGGCAAAACCAGCCCACAATTTGATAGCTTTTAATTTTAACTAGTTATTTTCACCAAGTAGTGGGTAATAAGCTCTATGATTTCTGTATCTTGAAAGGTTGAAAATGTTGTTGTCACCTGTTAAGTATCCTGTAAGTTCAGCACTCTGAAGAAAAGCCTTGATCACTCCAGCTTAAGTATGGCCATGCCACTAAGTTTAAGTAGCTTATATTACAAAAGAATTCTCTAAAAATGAAACTACCAGAAAACCATCCTTGTCATTTTCATTAATGCCTGGTAACTGTAACTTTACTCCTCACAAATTAACTCCTGAACTTTTCAAACTGGATGTCCTGTAGGCACTTCAAAATCAATATATGTAACAATTATAAGAATAACTAGCACTTATATAGTGCTTACAATGTATCAAGAACTTTACAAACATTATCTCATTTATTCCTCACAATAACCTTGGAAAGTAGACACTGTTATTGTTCCTATTTTATGGTTGAAGAAACTGAGAAAAAGAGAGGTTAGATGACTTACCCAAGGTTATCTGACTACTAAGTGTCTAAGGTTAGTTTTTCAACTCAATTCTTCCTAAAGAATCCTTAAGATCCAGTACTCTATCCACTGTGACATCCAACTGCTGTGTCCAAAATAGTACTTGTTATCTTGTCCCCAAACTTTCCCTTCTTCTTAAATCTCCTGTTACTGTCAAGGGCAGCTGAAGATGGCTGTCACCCAGTTAGTCTTCACTCCTCTTTCTCTTTCACTCCATATGTTCAATCAATTACCAGATTGTGTTGGTGCTACAGTAACAACATTTCTGACATCTGTCCGTCCTCTCCACTCAGCCTCCATTCTCCTTCAGGCCCTCATAACTTCTTACTTAGACCATCACAGTAGCCTCCTGTCTGGTCCGCCTATCTCCAGCCTCTCTTTACTTCAATTTATCCTTTACATAATTGTCAAACTGATTTTCCTAAAGTGCCAATCTGACCATGGCACCTCTCCGCTCATTTAACTCCCTATTCCCTCTAAGATCAAGCATGAGCTCCTCCATTAGCCATCTAAATCTCTTCAGAACCTGGCCAGTTCTGTCTTAGTCTTCTTATACATTATTCCCTTTAACACACTCTATAATCCATCGATTCTGGCCTACTCATTTACACACACACACACACACTGCTCCATCTCCTTTCTCTATTTCTTGGTCCTGGCTGTCTCTCCTGACTAGAACCCCCACTTTCAGCACCTTTGCTCCTTTGAATGCCTGATTTCTTTCAAGAAATCAGCTCAAGCAGCCCCATGAAACCTCTCCTGATCTCTCCAGCAGCTAGGGCCCTCCCCAAACTATTTTGTATTCATCTTGTATATATTATAAACATACTTGTTTATGTCTATGCTGTCTCCCCCATCAGAATGCAAGTTCCTTGAGGCCAGGAACCTTTTGGTTTTATATATATAACACTTACTGACACATTAAGTATTTGCTGACTTTTTATTGATTAATTTTGGAGTTGGTTGTTCAATTGTTCTTTCATTCTTGAAGAGGACTGATATGAGATTACAACGTTGGGATCTATGTACAGTGTGTCTGTGTCTAAGCAGACCGATGTGAGCTCAGAAGGCTCAAATAATCCATGTAAACATGGGAAGTGGAGATATCTCTAAATTTGCACATCTCATCTTTCCTTTGAGCTACTGCAATTCTGCTTTGCTCATAGAGCATAGGCCTTCTTTAATGCTCTCGCTCCATGTTGACACTTAGCAGTCTGTGGGTAAGCATGCCTTAGGCACTGCTAAAGGTTCAGCCCTGCTTGAGGGTCAGAGATTGACTAGGCATCAGGTGGGGTTCCTTGCCAGCTCCTGGTTAGCTGACAATATTGTTCTGGGTGGAGGACACTGTCCTTGAGTTTAGAATAGGAAAGAACATCAGGGAGTTTGCTCATATGACCTGAAAATGAGATTTGGGATGGAGACTCTTGTGAAACTGAATCATACCCTTTGATTCTGCTACTGAAGGTGAAGGGGTACTGAGAACACAGGGGAGGGATGACAGGAGGATTTCTGCCTTTCCTTTCTCTCTGCACAGACTAGGGAGTGCTATGGGAAAGGAAACAGCCTCCCTGAGCGGAAATCCCCAGTCTGGCCTTGCATGACGGCAGCTCTGATACACTGCAGGAAGAGTTATAACTCCCACCAGGCCAGAAAAGTCTTAAGGTCCCCCCCCCCCTTGCCATGTTGTCAGAGCATCTGGTAAAGGATAGAAAACTGTTCTTTTCCTTTCCCTATCTGGTGAAAAGTTCCTAAAAATAGCTATATTATGTAAGCAATGATAGAGTCACCAGCAGAAGACAGCAGATGAGGGACACAAGACCCATGGAGGGTCTTAAAGAAGCCCTTATAATCTGGGACTCTCAGAGATTAGGGGAGGAGGTTACTCTGTGAATCTTTGAGACAGGATCTTGCTATACGAGTGTTATGGTGTTTCTGTGTTTATATCAAGTAGACTTTATTCTGTACTACAATGAACGATGAACTGAGAGTCAGCATGGTATAGTGGAGAAGTCCTGGGCCCACATCCTGCTTTTGACAGATTGGTCATATAATGCTGGCTGAGTCATTTGCCCTCTCAGTACCTTGGGCAGCTCCCTAACACTTTAAGTTGCACAGGGGGCTTATGTACTTTGGTAGAAGGAGTTTCCTCCCCACAGGTATAGTGCTCCTCTCTACACCCCCTCCCCATATACATACAAGCTATATACAGAGAAGGTGGAAAGCAGGTAGATAGGTTGGTTCTCAAAGAGAACCAAAATGACATGACTTTGTTAGAGTCAAGTTACAGTATGTCTGACTGCCACTGACCAGACCAATACGAGCTTAGAATGCTCTACCACAGATCAGGCACAAATAGTCCATGGGCTCATTTGGGATGAATTCTTTAGATGTGTGCATCCCATGCTCTTGAGCCACTTCAGTTCTGCTTTGCTCATAGAGCACAGCACCTTCTCTGATGTGGGCACGCCATGCTGAGCAGTCCTGGGCTAGTGCCTCCCATGTCACACAATCACTTCCAAAGTTCTTCAGAGAGAACTTGAGAGTGTCCTTGTATTGCTTCTTCTGACCATCATGGGAGCCCTTGCTTTGTGTGAGTTCTCTGTAAAATAGGCTTTTAGGCAAGGGTATGTTTGGCATTTGAATAATGCAGCCTGCCCATTAGAGTTGTGCTCCCTGCAGTGCAAGTGGAAAATAACCCTAGAGCAGAAGGCTTTAGCAGCTAAGCAGGATGGGGAATCTGAGTCCTCAAGGCCACATGTGGCCCTCTAGGTCTTCAAGTGCAGCCCTTGGACTGAATCCAAACTTCACAGAACAAACCTCCTTAATAAAAGGATTTGTTCTGTAAAACTTGGACTCAAGTCAAAAGGCTGCACCCAAGGACCTAGAAGGCCATGTGTGGCCTTCAGGCCACAGGTTCCCCACCCCTGAGCTGAGTTTTGAAAGAAGCCAGGGAATTTAAGAAGCAGAGATGAGGAGGGAGAACACTCCAGACATGGTAACTTTTAACTAATACAGAGACACAGAGAGGGGAGATAGTATGCTATGTGTGAAGAACTAGCAAGTAATCCAGTATAACTAGGTTAGAGGGTGTGTGGTGGGGAGCAAAGCACAAGAAATCTGTTTATAGGTTGTTTTCTATCATACCTACATCAAGAATCACATCTGCTTTTAGGGGGCATGCTTTGCCTCACTTTTCACTTTATATAGACTATGCAGGCCACTAATGGCTCATTTTCTTTTTCTCAGGGACTGTTTCCTAGTCAGCACCCCCATACCCTCTACTTATATGGCTGAATTTTCTTCCCGACTCTGAACTTTACATTTACCTACATTAAATATCTTCTTATTAGATTCAGTTAATTTGCTCTAGGATGTCAAGGTGTTTTTGAATCCCACTTCTGTTTGTGGGATATCACTTTATATCACATATAGATATGATGAGCATGCTATCTTCACAATCATAGGCCATGATTAATTAAAGTGTTGAAGAAGAGAAGATTGAGGATAGATTTTTGGGACTTTCTATTAGAGACCTAACTCCAGGTTGAGATAAAATCATTATTCACTACGCTTAGGGTCTTTAAATACTCCCAAATCCACTTAACATCTTTCAATCTTGTATACAAAGAAATTATGAGGTTTTTTTTTTTCAAATTACATGGTGAAATCCAGGTATTCTGTGTCATGGTATTTTCTTAATCTATCAATCTAGTAACTCTGTTAAAAATAGTAAACTAGATTATTAGGGCACAATTTATTCTTGAAGAACCCATGTTGTTTCTTAGTGATCACAATTTCCTTTTCTAACTGCTCATAAGCCATCTTATTAATAATGGGTCCCAGAACTACATCAATATTTCAGATAAAGTTTACTGGCAATATTTTGAAGATTTTATCTTTGCTTTTCTTAAAAATTTTAAAAAGATATTTTCTATCTTTGATCTTGCAATACCTTTCCTGTTCTCCATGAATTTTCAAAGGATTATTGCTAACATCTTAGCAATCGCATCTGAAAGTTCATTTAGTGCTCTGGAATGTATTGATTTGAATTCATTGAAGCTGCTAGTTGATTTCTTATTGTTTTCTTGTTTATTACCAATTGTGTTGTCCAATTGAAAATCATTGAGGATAAATGTACTTGCATGTTAGATATAAGACTTCTGTTAACTGCTATTTTTTGCCATTTTGTTGGTGAAGTGAAGGAGGCAAGTAGCCAGGAGTCACAGACTGTAAATAGAATTTCAGCCTCCTTGATTTAATGCAAAGTAGAGAAGTCATGCTCTTCTCTTGCAAGCTCTTTTTTTAACCTCCTTTTTTAATAAAGAAAACAAGTATTTACTTTTCAAATATTGATCTGGGCGCTGTGACTAGGTTCATATCCAATACTGTTTGGTCCCATGCTATATTTTTCCTTTGACAGTCAATTTGGTCCTTGGCAGAATAGTCTATCTAAGGGAAGCAGTGTTATTTAATTAGTCTTCCCCAGAACCTTCGGCTCTGCTTAGAATCAATGTAGATTTTCTGTAGAAGGCCAATACCTGATTGACTTTTGAAACGATTCATTTGTTTTGTTCTGTTATGAGCCAGAAGACAACCACTGTGACGCAACTCCTGCCAAGATCCAGGGAGCCTCAATGGAGGAAATTGAGAGCTGTACACAACCATTTGCATTGGGAGGAGCTAGTATTTGGATGAAATGGTTTTATGGATGAAATAGGTCATTGTATAATGAGAGGTTTTCTTCCAAAATAAGATTATTCCCTTTGCTGATTCTTTGATTGATGCATCAGTTCAACACAAACAGTAATTTGGAATGGACTCATTGACTTGATTTTGTTTAAAAAGACTGTGGTGACACTTCCTGGAAAAAGCATTTGGTCAGAAAAATTGTGTCTGTGCATCGCCGATTGGAAGGGTATTCCCTGATGCTTGTCATTATTTAAGATCTCTGCCAGAGGAACAGGATCTCTGAGGCTTGGAAGTACTTCCTCTTCTCTTCACCTTGCCTCATTGTTGGAAATAATCTATTAATTTCCATGGTCACCGATGCCAACCAGAAGTTGGCTTTAGTGCCGTTGAGTTTGCTCCAGGGGGATAGTTGGGGTCTCAGTTACATAAAGGTAGGTATAGGGTGAGGGCCTTCTGTGTCTGTCCTTCAGTACAGTTTCTGCTTCCTCTTCCTGGTTGGCATCGACTGAGTCCAGAATACATGAGAACCTGTCTCTCTGTCCTTTCCTAATGTCGTTCTTTGTACCTCTTTGTACCTAAAGAAACAGCAGAGAAAGGGCTTAGTCCCAAATTCTACATCCTTTAGAGGGGGATGAAAATTAAGCCAAGTTACAGGCTAGACACTGACTAAATTGTCACCTAATTAAAGTTTATCTTTAATAACCTGAAGTACTGGAAGATCCTAGTCACAACTCACATTTCTTTGAAACTCTTTAAGGTTTACAAAGAACTTTTATCACAATAGTCCTGTGAGGTAGGCAATGCAAACACTTGTTGTTCAGTTAGTTCTTCAGTCATGTCTGACTCGTCGTGACACCATATAGGGTTTTCTTGGCAAAAATACTAGAGTAGCTTGCCATTTCTTTCTCCAATGGATTAAGGGAAATGGAAATTAAATGACTTGCTCAGGGTCATACAGCTAGCATCTGAGGTCAGATGCTAGGTTGAATTCAGGTCTTCCTGATTTCAGGCCCAGTGTTCTATCCACTGAGCCATCTAACTGCCTCTATGCAAACTTTATCATCCCCTACATTACAGATGAAAATACCATGGCCTACACATGTCCTTTTCTGTACTTTCTAACCTGTATCTGACCAGGAACCTCATGGATAGTCCCCTGGATGCCCATGCTCTCAACTTTTCCCTTTTTCCTCCATGAATACCAACACTGTGTTCATTACTTCAGAATACCTGTCAATTGCTATGATAATCTAATTCATGATAGTGCTGGTGGTTTACAATAACATAATGTGTTACTTTTCCAAGATCAGCAAGTCAACAGGTAAGTTCTTAATATATGCCAGGCAGTGAGATAAGTACTAGAGATATAAAGAAAAAGCAAAAACAGTTCCTGCCCTCAAGGAGATTACATTTTAAAGGGGGAGACAACATTCATACATCACACTATAAATAAGAAGTATATATGAAATAGCTTCAGAGGAGAAGCTAAAATTTACATTTTAATATTAACCTTTGATATATTAATTGAAGTGAGTGAATAGTATGGAAGTCTTAGCCACTAGAGCAGCATTAGTATAGCATTTATTTTTCAACTGGAGACTCTCCTAGAGGTTTTCAAGCCGTATCACATGGGTGACTCTCTATTTACTTATATGGAAGGTCAGCCCTTCTGAGATATACCTCATATCATGCCAGAAGTTCCACAAATTCCAACATTGTTACTATTAGGCTAGCAGGAGAAATGGAATAAGTAGTATCTTCCCCATTTCAAAATGTTCTGTTTGACAGATTGACTTTGCTGGAATAGACACAGTCTGTAAAGAAGAGTCCTATTTAGGACTTTGGAACTGCATAACACTTGAAAACCACCATGTTTTGAAAAACTTCACAAAGTAGGGAAGGCTCTTTATAGACTTAGGCTTATGGAGACACTGATAAACTCGGAACAAAATCAACAGTATAACAATGGTCACAACTGTCCGATGTCATGTCAATGAAGGGAGATGAGATCTGTATTAATGCTAGAATATCAGCAGAGACTACTATCAGCAGTACCTTAAACTTTTATTTTAAACATGGTATAGTGTTGTATGAATCATCTCCCCACATTGACAATGGTTTGGGTGATATAGGAAACATTTAATGAGTGATGCTATTCTAGACTGCAACAGGTCATTTATCAGTATTGGCATTTGGTTCTTTAAGTGAAGCCTGGGCTCACAGCAGATGTGGTTCTCAGTACTGTTAAAGTCCAAGAATGATGTCTCATGGGACATTATAATAAAACACACAGGGTTTCCCCAAGTCACTCTGGGACCCTTTCCTGTGCATTTAGTGTATGGTACCTCTCTAAAGTAGCCAAACTCAAGAGCTAGTGGAAAAGATATTACAATGAAACCAACCTGGGTTTTGATAGTTCCCTTTTAGCCTTATCTTGCTGGATCCAGGCCTTCCCAGTCTTCTCCACACCATGTCTGTGCACTCTCTCCTGCTTCCTCTCTAAGGCCCCTTTTTACCTTGTCTTCCCCACTGGATTGGAATCTTGTTGAGGTCTGAGATTATCTGGCTTTCTTTCATTTGTGTCTCTAGTGGCTAGCACAGTGCCTTACTCATTGTGAGTACTTAATAAATGCTTTATCAACCTGTCTTTCCAACTCTCTCTTCCTCCCCCTTTCCTTCTCTCTGTCTCTGTATTTCTCTCCATCTTCCTCTTTCTTCTCTCCCTCCCTCTTTTCCCATCTCTCATCTTTCTATTCATCTATCTATCTATCCACCTCTCTGGAAATCAGGAAGGAAGTCTGAATTCAAATCTTGGCTTTGATAGTTACTGATTGTGTGATTCTGGCTCAGTCACTTATCCTTTACATGCCTTGGTGTTCTCATCTATAAAATGAAAGATGATGATATTATTATTGACTATATCATGAGGGCAATAAGAAGAAACTACTACATACTTTGAAGAATTTTAAAGAAATGGGAGTTGCCATCAATATTTTCCACATGCATATGGTACAGTAGAAATAGCACTGGCTCCAAAGGATACAGGCTCAAAGCTGTCTTATTATTGGTATGGTCTTAGGCTAAACAATTACCTTCCCTGAGCCTTGATTTCCTTATCTATAAAATCTGGAGTTTGAGGTGCATGATCTGAGGTCCCTTCTAGTCCTTGATGTATGATTCTATGCTTAGGATACCAGTGCCACCAATACCAGTTTTCCTAGCTAACGAAGATGAGAGGAGAGTTGTGAAGAGCCGTGTGCTCTTTATCCTTCCAACTCCCCCTACCCTGCTCAATCTCATCCTCTTATTCTTCATGATGGAGAGTTCTCCTTCCTCTAAATTCGCTGGGTCATTCTGTTTCTTCCCTACAGGCATTTTATTTTCTCCTCTCATGGTTTTAACCTAAATCTCTCAAAGAATAATTATCTCCCCTAAGACTCTTCTCCATGTAGGCCCCCAAGTTTTTAGCTCTTGACCCATTGCCTTGTTTGTCTTGAGGTTTACCACACCCTCGCCCCCTGTCTCCTTCTTCCTTTTCATCTCATAATTTCCCAGTTATCCATCCCAGAACAGAGCTAGATATCTCTTACATGTGGCCATCCTGGCAACATGTCAAGCTCTATCCTGCCCACTCTCTATTTGAATAAAGTAAAACCAGTTTCCTCTCCATTTCCATCTAGGGTGTTTTGAAAGTGAACAAAGGAGAGCACACATTAGCCCAGCTCCCAAAGAATGTGCATGCACCTCAGAATCCATGTCAAGCCAAGCCAGGGCACAGTAACAGAATAGGACTCTCAGTGGCAAAAACCACATTGTATTGTGGGGATTATGAAGAGTAGAATTATTATTAGTAGTAATGGTAATATTCATGGGAACAGTAGCTAAGTGATTGATTGCTATGTATACTAAGTAGTTACTTCTGACTGAAAGGGTTGAGTAAACTTGACTTGGGCCTGTCCATTCTTTTGACTGAAGGAAGACAGGGTTCATCTCCACAGGAGACCAGGCTGTCAGTGCTGGTCTTTCATGCCACCTAAAGCCTTTGCTGGAGCAAGCCACCTCCAGACCCCCTTAGTAATGCTGGCAGAGTGGGAAATAGATGGTGTCTCATGGATGGCTCCCCTCCCGTGGGTGTGTGTAATCACTACCAGTACCCTTGTTCAATCCAGTTTAATAAATGCTTATCCAAGCTCTGAGTAAAATCATAAGATCATAGAAGACAGCATCTAGGAGAATACCCTCCTTAACTTTTCAGAGAAGGAAACAGAGGACACATGTTCTTGTTACAATATTATTGTTTGGGGATCTTGGGAACAAAGCATCGTTAGCTGGCCAAAATGACCTACAGTAAATAATACAATACAATAAAAATTTATTATATGCTTGTTATGTGCAGATCAGTGTATGAAGGGCTAGGAGAGATACTCAATTGGGATAACAAAAAATAAAAAAAATGTTCTTATATTAAATGAGATTACAAGTAAGAGGATAAAATACCAACTCAGAGAGTCATTCTATACAATAGTATCTGACAAGTAGATTAGCAAGTGCATAGTCCCAGCAATGGGATCATTAGGTCAGAGTATAATCAATTTAAGTTCTTATTATTGTCATGTTTCATTCCGGGTTATGGTCCCACAAACAATGTAATAGCATGCCTATCTCTCTGCCATTCTGTTTACATTGAATTGAATTGTTTTTAGCTTTAAAAAATAATTCCAGGTATAAGGAGTTAATGAGAGGCAGCATGGAAGATGGAAGGTTACAGTCAGAGGGTTTAAGGTACACTTCTGACCCATGCTGGCTGTGGCGCTCTGGGTAAATGATTTAACCTCTCACTGCCCCAGGCAACTCACAAAGATGCCGCAAAACATGTCTGTCCGAATTGTCAGAGGGATGCCATCATAGCCACAAACTACAAAGTGGCAACTTAAAATTGTTTTAACTCTCATGTCTTTGTTTTTAGAGGATTCAGACAATTTTCCAAGTCTCTGTCCTTATTTTGTCAGATATTTCACCCTTACAATCTTTGAGCTGATGGCAGTCTGGCATAATAGACAGAGTGAACAGCCATTTTTTCCTTTCTTTGAATCCCCAGTTTTTAGCACAGTGCCTGGCACTTAGTAAGTGTTTAATAAATACTAGCTCTATCTATGTATTTATGTGTCTGTCTGTCTTGTCTTATCTGTCTCTGTCTGTGTCTATCTATTTACCTGTCTGTTTCCCTCCCTTTCTTCCTCCCTCCTCATCTGTCTATGTTATCTATCTATCCATCCATCTATTTATCTATCTATCTATCTACCTATCTTTGTTTATCTATCTATTTACCTGTCTGTCTTCTCTGTCTCTCTCTCCCTATCTATCTGTCTGGTCTGTGTTGTCTATCTATCTATCCATCTATCCACCCATCCATCTATCCACCTACCTACTCTATCTATCTATCTATCTATCTATCTATCTATCTATCTATCTACCATCTGTTAGGTGATAATGTGCTGGTCTTGGCCTCAAGAAGACCTGAGTTCAAATTTTACCTCAGACACTTACTAGATACCTGACACTGGGCAAGTTGCTTATCCCCTGTTTGCCCCAGTCTCTTCAACTGTAAAACAGTATAATAGCACTTAGATGCCAAAGTCATCATTAGGATCAAATGAAATAATATTTGAAAAATGCCTGACACATGTTAGGCTCTATATATATGCATGTCAAATTTGACCTCAGACGTGTATTACTAGCTGTAATCTACCCTTGGATACTTATTGGTTGTGTAACCTTGGATAGGTCACTTTACCTTGTTTGCCTCAATTGTTTCATCCATAAAATGAGCTGGAGAAGGAAATGGCAAACCACTCCAGTGTCTCTGCCAAGAAAAGCCCAAATGGGATTATGAAGAGTCAGACATGACTGAAGAGATTGGACAACATGTATGAACCCCCTACCCTGTGCCAGGCATTATGTTAAGTGCTAGACATACAAAGACAAAAGTGAAATAGTCCCTGTCTTTAAGGAGCTTACTTCCTATGGGGAAAGAATATGCACAAATGTAAGTCTATATAAAGCAAATCAATGATGATTTAGGGCACTAGCAGCCAGGAAAAGTCAAGGAAGACTTCATGCAGAAGGCGGCAATTGAGCTGAGCTTTGAAGGAAGCAAGGGATTCTAAGTGCAGAAGGAGAAGAAATACACAGGCAAGAGAAATGGAGTGTTGCAGGTGAGGACATGCTAAGAAGGCTAATCTGATTGGACCAGAGAGTCAAGGGGAGAGGCATAATATATGTTATTATTATAAAGGCTGGAAAGATAGAATGGGGCCACTCTGTGAAGGGCTTTAAATGCTAAATGAAGTAGTTTATATTTGATCCTAGAAGTAATAAGGAGCCATTGGAATTTATTGAGTAAGAGTGACATGATCATTCAATCAAAAGGCATTTATTGAGTGCCTACTATGTACCAGCCACTGTGTGCTTTAGGAGAATCACTTTGATAGCTTTTTATGTTATGGGTTGGAAAGGAAAGAGACAAGGTAGGGAGATCAATGAAGTATCCATTACTATGGTGCTGAGGGCCTGAACAAGGCTGATGGCTGTATGAATAGAAAGAATGGGACAGAAGTGAAAAAAATGTTGTAAAGGTAAATGCAACAAGATCTGGCACCTGATTGGTTTTAAGGGATGAATGAAATAGAGCAGTTGATAATGCCAAGTTTGAGAATCAGAGTGACTGGAAGGTTGGCGAAATCCTCGAAAAGTAGAAAATTTCAAAAGAGTGACATCCAGTTTGAAACGTTCAATACGCATTTGAAGATGTGGTCCTGGAGCTCAGGAGAAAGACTAGGGCTGTATAGGTCTGGGAGTCATCTTCATAGAAATGATCCATTGAACCAATAGAATCTGATAAACGAAAGGATATAGAGAGAAGAGAAAGGGACTTAGAATAGAACTGTGGGGTACATCCACATTTAAAGTGGCATCATATGAATGATAAATTAACAAATCCTGAGAAGGTGCAGTTAGAGAGAAGGAGAATCAAGAGAGGGTGTTGTCATGACAACCAAGAGAAGAGAGATTATCCAAGAGGAGATGTTGATTAGCAGGGACATATATTTCTTTTTTTTGGAGGGGGGAAGTCAAGGCAATTGGGGTTAAGTGACTTGCCCAAGGTCACACAGCTAGTAAGTGTTGCAAATCTGAGGTTGGATTTGAACTCAGGTCCTCCTGACTCCAGGGCCAGTGCTCTATTCACTATTTAACCAGTTCATCTCTATATTGACCTCTACTTTCAAATACCTTGCCTCTTTATCCTCTCACCACTCATGTCTTACCAACCCCCAGCCCTGGATGACTCCCACCACCTGCCTACTCCACTCCTGTCGACAAGCTCACCTAGCTGCCCTGAGAGACATTTTTTCTGAAGAATAGTTAAGAGACGTGAAGACTGAGGAAAGGTTATCAAATGTTGCAAATAGAAAATCATTGGTAACCTTAGAGAGAGCAACTTCAATGCAGTGATGAGGATGGATGTCAGATTGCAAAAGATTGAGAAGTAAGAGGTGAACATAGAGGGGATGGTAAAAGTATAGCGAGGGATCATTAAAGATGGGAAAGATGCATAAGTTTGTAGGCAGCAGAGAAGGAGCTGATGGATTAAGAGGAGACAGTTATGGGGGTAGTCTACAGAAGGCAGGAGAAATGTTTTCAAGGGTGCATGGCTTTGGTGAGATGAAATGCAACTTCTTAATCAGAGACTGGAGTAAAGGAAGAGGTAGTGGGAATGATGGGCAGCTAGGTGGCACAGTGGATAGATTGCAGGGTCTAGAGTCAGACTCACCTTCATGAGTTCAAATCTAGCCTCAGACATGAGTTCAAATGAGCCTTACTGACTATGTGTGCCTCACTTTCCTCATCTGTAAAATGAGTTGGAGAAGAAAAAAGCAAACCACTCCCATATTTTTGCCAAGAAAACCCCAAACGGGGTCACAAAGGGTCAGATATGCCCGAACAACAATGAATAGGATGATGTCAGCGGCTTTTGAGATCTAAAGAAAGGAAGAAGAAGGAGTTCACATAGAATGACCTCTATTTCAGAAAACCTCTATTGAAGAGAGTGGGGGAAGGTTGGCTTGAGGAGTAAAGAAGTTTGTAGCAACCACTGTGGGGAGTGGGATAGAGAATCAATTAGGGGGAAGAAGAAGTAGTGCTTTGCTGGAGGGAGGCTTGGCTGAGGTTAGATTATACAAAATCTGTTCAGGAGCTTGTCGACAGGAGTGGAGTAGGCAGGTGGTGGGAGTCATCCAGGGCTGGGGGTTGGTAAGACATGAGTGGTGAGAGGATAAAGAGGCAAGGTATTTGAAAGTAGAGGTCAATATAGAGATGAACTGGTTAAGTATAAGGATGAGACTGGGAAGTGAGCAAAGTGAAGAAACAGCAGGGGTGACAGCCAGGGAAAGTATGGAGAGATATAGAAACTAGAGGTCATAGTGAGGATGAAGATTCGATTCAGGAGGGATAAGGCAACATGAAAGATTTGAATGACAGAAGGTGATAGGATAAAGGAATTCCAGAGTTTTTGACTGTAGAAGTAGAATACTTATTGGATGAACCTGTTAATGTCCCGCTAAAAATGGTTTAGAAAATTCAAGGGTGTGGATTCTATTGGTATTGGCTCACCAAAGGAATTGCATCAATCCCTTTTAAGGCCATGGAAAGCAGTTTTTAAAAAAAAGAAGCACAAAACAACTTTTTGAAAAAAAAATCTCATGCCACTTAACTGTGACCAATGAATCTACATATCAATTTATTACACTTTATAAAGATTTTCTTTTTTTTCTATTCAACAGATTAAAAAAGAAGCCCCAGTAATTTCCACAAGTGTGAGCTCTTCCCTCAAGAAGAGGGTTTTAGTTAATTTGTCATTATCAGCTGGTAGGGTGTTGGGGAGTTTATCACATTCCTCAGCAACCTGCTGGTATGTTGACTGTTGCTATGAATAACACTGCATTGCTGCTTTTTTTGACAGACACTATGGGATCCAAGAAATCAAAATCAAAAGGAAAGACAAAAGAGGAGAAAACACTTCCCTGATTGTTGCTGTTGCTGATTTTTCACCTAATAAAGACAAATGGAAGACAGACTAATTAGTCTTGATAACAAGCTAGGACCACAGAGTGATCTTTTTCTATAACATTCTCCTAAGTAATGTTTTCTGGCATCTATCTCTTCATGTCCCAGACAAAAATTTCTGTGAGCAGTGGCACTCCCACACACTTTTTCCTTTTCTTTCCTATAATGCTCCGGAGTTTTGACTGGTTCGAAAGTGCTATATGGAGAACACACATAGCTGAATTCATAACTGAGTTAAGTTTTTATACTGAGAGCATTGGAGTGAGAGGCAGTGACTGGGTGAGAAAGAAAATGTGTATCTCTCAAAAGTTTTTCATCTAAACGCTGGCCTCTCCCTCACTTTTTATGTAAGCTCTCATGTTATCTTGTTATTTATGGTATGGG
This sequence comes from Gymnobelideus leadbeateri, assembly GCA_011680675.1. Classification (NCBI taxonomy): domain Eukaryota; kingdom Metazoa; phylum Chordata; class Mammalia; order Diprotodontia; family Petauridae; genus Gymnobelideus; species Gymnobelideus leadbeateri. Next base: position 53,577 of record WOXC01007523.1, on the reverse strand, counting down.
AAAATGGCCTACAGTATTTTCTTACTGCATATGGGGTCACAGTTAAAAAAATGGAAATTTTGCTCTTTGAAAAAGCTAGTAGTCTGATTCATCTAAAATAAAATGTCTGCCACAGGGGTTCTTAACTTTTTGTGTGTGTATTGGATCCTTTGGCAGCATGGTGCTGCCTCTGAACCCCTTCTCTATATAATGTTTTAAAATGCATAAAATGCAAAGGATTACAAAGGAAACCAATTATATAGAAATAAAGTTAGAAAGATATTTTAAAAATACATTCACAGACCCCAGTTTAAGAATCCCTGGTCTATGTCACTTAGTGTCAAATTTCTGTTATATGAATTATGCTGAATAACATTTGAGTTAAGAGAAAACATGCCCCCTCCGGAGCCCTTGCATAACCCTGGATCATGCCATGCTCTTTAACTTATGAGGTGTTTCTCCTGTTTCTCTTCTGCTTTCCTCATTGTTCTTTCTGACTTGTATCCTCTTCTTTATCCTTCTTCCTTTCCCTGGCTGCTTCTCCATTGATTTTCTCACTGGCTGGTTAGCATATTCAATATCGTGAGAATAGGCTGCTCCCTGTCCTGGCATTGTTTTCCACAGAAAACATTTCCTTCCACTGTGCAAGCCAAGCTGCTGCTTCCATGGGGAGAAAGCTGGAGCAAAGATTGGAAACACTTGCCTATTGCTGTTCTGTATTTGGCTCACAGGCTGCAGAGAATGGGAGCTATAGGAGTGAGGGGTTTTCCTGGTTGAGAGGTAGTTCCCCCATCTGCTTCTTATTAGGAATGAGGTTGCAAAGAGTTTTGAGAATTAAATCAGATGGGAAACAATGAAATTTGCTCTCGCAATAGCCTTTCCATAATACTGTATGGGAGAAATGAGAGGCAGTCTCTTTTCCACGGTAGCCATTACTTCTTCTGAGGAATTTTTGTATCAGAAGGAAAATATTAAGGATTAAAAATTATCCTTGGGAATTCTGGGACTTTTAGCAAATTGGGAGATGGGTCCAGAAAACCTGGGACACCCTGAGGCTGGAGCATTCGTGACACCAAGGCCACTGATTTTGATTTCAGCATCCTGTGTGCTGATGTTACCTAGATAAGTTGGTGCAGAGACAATCTATCCCAGTTGGGTATTGAGGCAGTGGTAGCAAACCCTAGAGAAATAGGCATAAAATCAATTGAGTCCTGGGTGGAGGCTTCTGATGATCCTCCATGTCTTTTTATCCCCACCACTTGTCTGAATGATCCCATGCCCTTGTTATGACTGCCTTCAGAAGGTAATATCCCCTCTTGAGATGAAGGTGCTCTGAAACAGTCTTCATGGTCCTGTGCTAATTAAAATCTTCTGGCTTCTATTTCTTCACAAATTGGGAAAGTGGAAGTCTTGTTCTGACCCTTTTTAAGGGTGTGGATTCAAACTTTTGTTGGGGGTAAGTTGGCATCCCGCAAAATACTGTTAGGCTTTGCCTATCTCTAGATTTTGCTATCATGGGATAAGCCTTATGCTCTGGCTCAATATAAAATCCTGGTTGCCACTATCAATGTAATATATAGTCCATACCATTAACAACTTAGATTTCAGAGTATTTCTTAGATAAGGAATTTTACTGCATGTAGACCAAATGTCTCTAACTCCCATGATGATAAGCATGACCTTCTTAGGGTTGCCCAGATCTGTAATCTCATTCTTATGTATTTGGTAGAAAAAATATTGACCTTTAGGAGTGGGAAGGTAGAGGGAAAATGGTTCAGGTCTAGGGTCTGGCCAAAATAAGGAGCAAAAAGGTGCTCAATGCATAAAGATAAGGGATAGATATTTTCCACACACAAAAGAAATTCTCCAAACAGAAAGTTCTCACAAGCATGCACTAACAAAAACAAAACAAAACAGTCCCAAGTAGCAATAATAACTACTGTTATAAACTTTCAGGAAATTGAGACCTATAATCATAAACACATGAAATATTTGTTAGGTCTACTGAGTAGATAGTTTTATATTTCACCTAAGCACTTCACTGCCCACAAGGTGGGTTTCTTCCAGAAAAGGAAGACTTATGCTTCTCTTCTTGTCATTTTCTCAAAAGTAGAAGCTCCCCTGCCACCAATCAGCTCTGACCAAAGGAACTAGGATCTCCCAAACTTTTGTAATCATGAGTTTGTCATTGAGGCTGGGCACATCTCTCTTGAGTTCAGTGTTTGGTTACTTTGATCAAGTTAATGAATTGAATGCAGTAGCTGCTGAATTCTCTTACAATAAGAGCTGTTTATCTCTTGAGTCTACTGGATTTCATGCTGTCCAGAAGCATGCATACATTCCATGTACCAATGGTGAGTGGAATTTAATTAATGACCCTGAGTGAAACAAGACTGGCAAACAAAGGCCAGTATACTGAAGTAGGAGCTGGATACACGTATTTCTAGAATGGTTGCTGTGGCAAAGAGGGACACGAAGCAGGCATAGGTTTCACAATCAGATCCAATCTAGTCAGACAGATTGCATACCTCCCAAAAGGAGTGAATGGCAGGCTTATGACAATGTTATTATTGCCATTTGCAGGAAAGTACCACACTACCATCATTAGTACATATGCTTCTGCATGATGAACCCTGATGAAGTCAAATAAAAATTCTGTGAAGACTTGAAAACCCTCATTATTAATATGCCAAAAGAGGACAAGCTTATAATTCTGGGTGTTTGATTGGAGTCTGTTCTACCTATACTCAAAATGGGTGGGGCTACAGGATGCGAGTTAATTGCTACTGAAGATGGCAAAATGACTAGGGTAGTAGTGTCTGCTGATAAGATGTAACTTTATGTTAGTGTGTATAAGCCATACGTATGAGTGCATGGTTAGGAAGTTTAATCTGCGTCTAAATTGTAGAGGAAACTCCCAAGGAAAAAGGAATCTCCAAATAGAGGATCCAGAAGATGGATATAGTTTATACCTCTTGTCAAAATGGATAAATAAAATAACAAACAAACAAATAAATAAATAATGGTAGATTCTCAAAAACACTGAATGAAAAGTCTTAGTCTGACAAAGTTCCAGAATGGGTTATTTAAAGACAGTTTGAGAGCACTCATAAAAGAAAGAAGTCATCTTTAGAAGCAAGCTCAGGTCCATAGACAGACAGGCAGACAGACAGACAGACAGACAGACACACACACACACACACACGCGCGCACACGCACACACACACACACACACACACACACCATGATTATCTAATCTGATTTCCCTTTTTCACAAAGTTACTTAAATAACAAGCATGCTCTTGGCTGGCTTTCCCAGAGACAGGCTGTTATATCTCTCCCTTCAGAGTTCTAGGGGTACTCACTCTAATGGGTTTTCCTTCTTTAATGAATGATTCAAACTCCCACCAGTTGTGCTTCCCTTGCTGTTAGGATTCAAGGAACAGTACCCTCAGTTCCATTAATCACTTACCATCAATTAGCTTTTACAAAAGAATATTTTCTTCAAAGATATAACAAGAATAAAAGTTTAAACAATCTCCCCAACCTCAATACCTCAGAGGCACTCTCTCCCCTATCCCACCTCAGTCTTGAGGGAGAGTGGGCTCAGACTTAGCTCCATTCCTCTGTAGCATTTGTCTCCACCAAGTTCACACCCAAATGTAACATTGATGCTCATTAAATTCTTGTCTCTGCTACTACTAAGCTGGGTCTCAAAGGTCCTTGGGCATTGATGCTGATCTGGCTATAAAACCTGGACTCCAAGAAGCCAGGACATCTGGAGACTTACTCTCCTGACCTCACTCACAAGGTCAGAGTTCACTTAAAATGGAAAAAATAAAGAACAAACATAGAGGTCAAGCTTGAATTCTGTTTCAGTAGACTGCACGTGAAAAACTCAAATCAAGAGAGAGCAGCTGGAGAGAGGATGAGACCAGTCTGTAGTTAGCAAATGGGAATTAGTTACAGGATGTCTGTGCCTGTTCCAAGGTTTCTCTAAGTTACTTCCATTACATGTCATTGTGACTGTCTGGGAAACAGGCTACATAGCCTCTTTCATATGGCAAGTAGCATCAGAGGCACTCTGTATATTTGTTGACCTCCATTGTACCAGAATGATATAGACATAGTAAATCTAAATTTCTGCAGGGTATTTGACAGATGTTCATGTTTTCCCTGTGGACAAAAAGAAAAGAATGTGGCCTGAATGATAGTAAAGTGAATTGGTTGGTTGAACAGCCATACCCAGAAAAGTACTGATTTATATAATGATATTAACCTGGAAAAGACTATCTAGTAGAATGTTGGATAGCTTTATATGCTTCAACATTCTGATCAATGACTTTGGGAATAGAGGTATCATGTTGTTCAATCTGTCTGTTTCTGTTGTGTCTTATTCTTTGTGACCCCATTTGGGGTTTTCTTAAGATGGATACTGGAGCAGTTTGCCATTTCCTTCTCCAAGCTCATTTGACAGTTGAGGAAACTGAGGCAAACAGGGTTAAATGACTTATACTGTGGACCTCTACTTTATAAAGCTGGTTGAGTCTAAATTATTTTCCCATTTTTCTTTTCTTCAGTGACATTTCCTCTTCCTCCAGAAGTTCAGCTGGGGCTGTGATATTACAGTCCAAATTGAGTGGCTTCACTTTCCTTTGTAGTGAAAAGAGTTTATTAAAAACATTGTTGTGAATCTAGTGTTTCCAGTCAAATACAAGCTTATTATGAGTTATCACAATGGTGTGCCAGCCAAAAAAGTTAATGCCCTTTTGACTTCATTAATAGAGTATTATCCAGATTTGGGGGAGCTAACTATCCTCCTTTCCCTTGCACTGATGTCATATTATTGGGAAAGCTGCAGCCCTGGGCTCTGACTAGGTTGCCAAGCTCTCCATTTTCTCCTATCTTCCTACTCAAGCCTTATGTCTTTGGCCTTTATTAGTTCCAATATCCTGGCACCCATCTCTTCTGTGAAAGAGGAAATAGGTTTCTGACATCTACCCTGCCTTTCTATCTCTCAAATAAGCATTTCCTTTGGGTTTTGTAATGGTTTTTACTGCTGGCAGCTACAGTGAAACAAAACAGAAGCTTAAAATAGCAAATAAAAAAATATAAAACTATAAACTTCTTAAAAATGAAATCTGGACTTCTCTAAAAGTATAGTAGGAGATAGTCCTTTGTCTTGTTTAGATCTCCATAATGGATTCTTTTTCATTAATGGACTTGAAGGCAGGAAGACCTGAGTACAAATCCTGCCTCTGACACTTAAAGCTCAGTGACCTTTAAGTCCTCTTAGCCTCATTTCCTCATTTGTAAAATGGGGTCAACAAAAACTAACTCCCAGGATTGTCGTGAGATAATGGATGTGAAGAGCACATTTTGCAGCCATTTAAGTGTCAAGTAATAATAATACAAGTAATAATAATGAAAATGATTATGATGATGATGATACTGTCAGTCAGTTCACCCAAAACTTCTGTGTCCTGGGCGTAGTATTAAGCTATGAGATTTCTACCTGAAAAAGATGAGCAAAGAAACTTCTTCAAATTTATATCCATCTCCGAGAATCCTACTACAAGGAAGGAGCTTCTATCTGGTCCTGAGGGATTCCACTCACATCTTCAGGCCTAAAACCCACAGATATCCTGGAATTGTGCTAGCATCATCATGTTAGAACCAGAAGAAATATTGGAGGCCATCTTTTCTAAATATTGCTAGCTTGCTTGATACAGTGTATGCACTGAAATCTTCATCAGGCAAGCACCCTCCCCATGGAGATGTGGCCTGGCAAATGCTTCCGAGGGCACTTCGGCCACAGCTACTGAAAGTTCAGGGGAAAAAAGTTCTCTCTGCCATTGTCCATGACATTGCCAAGTGCCATTAGCAACCAATGAGATTTAATCCATGAAAATGACATTAAAGAGGATGCATTGCCGTCTGCTTTGCTTCTGAAGCCTAAGACCCATGGGACCTTTGCATCCAACTTGAAGCTGAAACCTTTTATGACTTTCATCTTTCCTCATTAGAATGTGAGCTCCAGGAGAGCAAGGACTATTTCATATTAAGTATTTTAAAATGCCTTTTCATTCATTCATCCATAGTCAGGGTTGCAAATGGAGCATTTTGTGGGCTGCTGCTTGGGCACAATTCTGAATTGGAGGATTACACATTGCATCGTGTGAGGGATGGAACTCTTGCATGAGCTTTGGAGATGAGAAGATCCTTTTTCCTGCCTCAAGAGAGAAATGTGTGGCTCTACCCTAGAGTCTTCTCTAGAGGAGATAGGTGGAGAGAAGTGGTCGCCCTGAAGGAGAGTTAGCACCTCAACGTGTTCCACATGGACAGCTCACCTCCCTAGAGACTTTGGGAAATTTCTTAGTGGGTGAGATCAGTCTTTCTCTTGGTTAAGCTTTGTGGTAGGACAGCAGTTTCCTGATGCAGCTTGCTCCATGCATACACATAACCACCCCACTCCCAACAACTCCCTTTGGTCCCAACTTCCCTAATGGCTTCCCTGGTATAGCTCAGACCTGGAAAGCTGATTAGCTCCATCCTCTCTAACACAGCTAACCCAGCTAATCTACGACCAATAGAAGGCCCAAGCCATGTGGACTCTGCCTCTCAGAGGTAGTGGGTGTCCCCATGACTGCCTGACCAGACTCAAGGAGGGGGATTACTAATCACGACTGCCTCTTTGATACATATTCTTTTTGTGTTAGGGCAAAGTAAACCTCCTTTGCTTGTTTTTAAGTTCTTTTAGTGAGCTAGCACCTCACTTCATCCCAACATCCAACCTGAACTGAGGAAGTTCTGGATTTAGGGTCCCCTTGCCCTCATAACAAACCATGATATCTTGCTCCCAAACTAAAGAGCTCATTCACTCTGGTCTTTTTTCTTATATATTCTAATCCAGTGGTTCTCAATTTTTTTTTTTTTGGTCTTAAGGCTCTTTCACATTTTAAAAAAGTATTAAGTATCCTAAATGGCTTTGGTTTATGTGGGCTATATCTATCAATGTTTATTGTATTAGAAATTAAAATTTGATCAAATTTATAAATGTTTATTAATTCATTTAAAATAATAATAATAAACCCATTACATCTTCATCTAAATTACGTTTTTATTTAAAAATAGAAAAGAAGCACTTTTTTACATTTTTTTCAAATTTCTTTAAAGTCTGACTTAATAGAAGATATTGGGCAGCTAGGTGGTGATACCACAAAAACTGTGTGCAACAGAAATCTTTACCCAAATAATACTCAGAGGTTTCTCAAGGTAGGAAGCAGAAAAGAATTGTTTATTTATGATCTTGAGAAAGGGCCACCCTCCTGACAAATGGTCAGGGAGGAGAAGCAATTTATAAAAGGAAATGGCAAAGTTATAAAGCTCTAACATGGAATTCTCCCCCACACCCCTCCTGACCCTTTTCTTCCATTGGCTAGAAGTTAGGTGTATAATCTAAACAGGGCAATCTACTTCAAGTACTGGAACAAGGAAACAGTAGACCACGCAATGTACATTTGAGAAAGCACTTCTGTCCTTATTTGGCGTATCTTGTGCTGAGGTGGCACTGGGGAGGGTCTCTATTGCTCTAAGTCCCAGATTCCTGTAAGGTCAGGTGACTTCTAAACTTATGCCTAATGGATGCTGAAGCCACTCTAGATTTGATTTTTCAGAATGAGGAAACTTCACTGCAAATTATCCCCCACAGGGGTGTAGCAGATGGAGAGTCTGATCTGAAGTCAAGAAGATTCATCTTCCTGAGTTCAAATATGGCCTCGGACACTTCCTAATTGTGTGACCCTGGGCAAGTCGCTTAACTCTGTTTTCCTCAGTTTCCTCACCTATAAAATGGGCTAGAGAAGAAAATGGCAAATCACTTCAGTATCTGCCAAGAAAACCCTGAGTGAGGTCATGCAGAGTCAGACATGACTAAAAGAACTGAACTATAGCAAATGAAAGACAACTGGATTCTCATCTCTGCTTCTACAGTCAATCTCTAGTGATATATTGTTTTAATTGAAATATATGAGGAAAATCTAGTCACACAGATGTTTAGTTGGACAAGGGAGGAGTATTTTAATATTTAAATAATTTTGTTGTTGTTCAGTCTTGTCCAACTCTTTGTGATCCCATCTGGGATTTTTTTGGCAAAGATATTTAAGTGGTTTGCTACTCCCTTCTCTAGCTCATTCGACAGTTGAGGAAACTCAGGCAAACAGGGTGACTTGCCCAGGGTCATATTGCTAAGGAAGTGTCTGAGGTCAGATTTGGACCCAGGAAGATGAGTCTTTCTAATTTCAAGCTCAGTTCCCCCTCTATCCACTGCACTGCTTAGAATTATTATGAAAATAGATTTGACCTTGCTGATCCTCTCAAAGGGTCTTAGTGACACCCATAGGTCTTTGGGACATATTCTGAGAACCACTGCTCTAATTGGTAGGCATTCTCTGATTTCTGTTTATCTGCTTGGATAAATGTCATTTATTTGCTTTTTATTATTTGTCATAGTCTTTTGTCTAACTAGTATTTGGTAGGAAGGAGTTGTTTGGAGGTTTAAACTTTGGGGGTTTAACCTTCTCCTTTAAGAGAGAGCAATTAGGTAACAAACAGCTTGAATTAGAAAAAAAAAATTCCCCTATACCCAAAATATTTAGGGAGGCATGTATGATAGAATTCTGGTTTGGTCCCCCCTCTCAGAGTAAAATAGAGACAGAGTGGCCAGTCTTATGGCCCTTTTCCTGCTCTCAAAGTATGGTCCACCATATAGAAAGCAAAGTCTTTCTTAGAGAAGGGTAGGCATGATCCCAGAGATATTTTATCAATCTCTCCCTACAAGTCATGTTTTGACAACTTATGTGGACATATGTAATCTTCATTGGCAATACACATCCTACACATTCATTCATTCACTTATTAATTCATTCATTCAGAAATTGAATATTCATGTCTTTACAAGCTTTAGGTTACCAGCAACACCATCTTACCTCATTCAAGTTCATGGATGGATGAATCAACACTCAGGCGCCCCTTCTCCTTCCTTCTCTCTGCCAAGGAGAGAGGTTTTATAGAATCCTATGATTTCAGTTTTGTAATATTATAAAGTTACATTAAACACATAGTAATAATAAGAGACAGCTCTTATAACCAGTAAGAGGAGGGTCATTTACCCATAACTAGTCAGACCACATTTGGAGTATTGTGTTCAATTCTGGGCAGCACATTTTTTAAGAAAAAGATTACTGACAGCTTGGAGAATGACCAAGATGGTGAGGGGTCTGGAAACTACATCATCTAAGGAATAGCTGAAGGACCTGGGAATATTTAGCTTGGAGAAAAGAAGACTTAGCAGAGACAGGATAACTGTATTCAAATATCTGAAGAGTTATCATATGGAAGAAGGATGAGATTTATTTTGGGAAGCTTCAAAGGCAGAACGCAGGTCAATAGTGGGATTTACAGGGAGGCACAATTCAGCACATTGTAAAGATGAACTTTCTAATTATTTGAACTGTATAAAGAATAGAATGAACTGACTGCCTCCTGATGTGTTGAATTTCTGTCACTGGAGGTGCTGAAGGTGAGGTTGGACCAGGGGTGGGGAACCTGTGGCCTCAAGATCACATGTGGCCCTCCAGGTCCTCAAGTGTGGTCCTTTGAATACAAACTTCACAGAACAAATCCCCTGTAATAAAAGAATTTGTTCTGTAAAACTTAGACTCAGACAAAAGGCCACACCTAAGAACCTAGAAGGCCACATGTGGCCTCTAGGTCACAGGTTCCCCACCCCTGGCTACTGGACCATTTCTAGCAAGAGGAGATTCTTTTGTTGGGTAGAACTTTGGATTAAATGACTTTCTTTCGTCCCTCCTAACTAACAGAGGTCAGCATATATTCATACTATATATTAGCACTCAAGCTAAGAATGGTTTTTTACATTTTAAAATATAATAAAATTGTATTTAAAACAGGAACCTGGCTTAATTTGGCTTTCTTTGCCAACCCCTACACTAGACCGTATTACTGCCTCAGACCACCATGCCACCAAAGATAATAGTGGTCAAACACTTAATGTAGTTAGTACTTGCTACTTTTTAATTGATTGATTTCTATCTCTAGCTATCTCTCTGAGTGAAGATCAAAATAGTACCATTACTTAACAGTCAGTCACACCTTATCCTAGAGCTTGGTCCATTCAGGTTCCAGAGCAATTTATGCTACAGACTCCATCATGGCTCTCCCTTCCCATCATATTATTCTAGTCAAATCTGGTTAAAATAGGCATCAGTGAGTACTTTGAAGGAAGAAGCAAGGGGGTAATATCACAATATTGTAACCCACAACCTTAAGCTTGTTTCACTGAAAAGAGGAAAGTTTTGTTCCAGGCAATTTCACCCCCTCCACTTCCAGTTTAATGGGTTTGATGAGTACCTATGATTTTTTTTTAATTTTAGCACCACTTATCAAGTACGAATGTCTTCTTTTCTTGCCTATTATTTTTCTGATTCATCAATTGCCTGGGTCTCATAGCAAGGTGGAGTCCCTAGTCATCCCAGTTTGAACAGAGATATCTCTGATAGTAACCTTGTCTGCACAAATAAGAAGTTATAAGGTTGCCATTATGGCAAGATAACTATTCTTTCACCAGTTCTTTTTAGTTCTATCATATTTCCATTGAGAAAATTCTTTCTACCTTCTCTTATTTGGACTACTAGATTGACCAAAAAGTAATGGGATCAAAGGATTTAGAATTGGAAGAGATCTTAGGATCATCATACTAACTTCCTCATTTTTCATATGGGGAAACTGAGGCCAAGAGATATTAAGTGACTTGTACACGCTCATAGATGTTTTAAGTGGCAAGATTACTCAGTATTCCAACCCTGGTCCTCTGATTCCAAGTGCAATAGTCTTTCTACTACACTTTACCTTATAAGTCCCACCAATCAAATATAGTCTAATTTAAAATTATGATACACTAGGGGATTCTTGCAACTTTCTTCCTTGCCAGATATAGTAAGTCACCTTTCCCTTCCTTCTTCTACTCACTACTCCTCTATCCCCAGCCACCTGGTCTGAAAAACCAGGTATAATAAAGAAAAATGACATCCTTTTCATCTCTCAGCCAAGAATAATAATCCACTCAATGGAGTTTCCATTAGCATAAAAAAATACCCTTTCCATGTTTTTATAGATGATTATGTCCAATATTCACAAAGACCCTTTATTCTCTTCATTTATATGATTGCTATTTCTTCAAAATGTGACCTGTTTGGTGGAGTTTAATGAGTCAAGGTAGAGTTGCTATTTGACTATTGGCATGTTTGTTGGCAGGAGTGGCACTCCAAGGAGACATGGCTTCTGGGTTCATAATGAAGGGAAATTAATTCAGATGAACTTGAGCTTTCAGTAAGACTTTTTGGTTCTCTTTGCAAATACTTATGCCCTGGACTAGGTTGTATAAGGAGGCAGTTAGATGGCATAGTGGAGAGAACGTAGGATTTGGAGCCACCCTGGTCAAACTTCCCCTCTTTCAACCTTGATTTCCTCATATGTAAAATGGGGATAATAAAAGCATTGACTTCATGGGATTGTGAAGATCAAATGGGATAATATATGAAAAACACTATATAAACAATGGCTATTGTTGTAATTATAGCATATATCAGACTTAGAGGGTTACTCTTGCCATGGGATTTTCCACACAGCTGAAACCTAAGAGTACTTTCCTGAAAGCAGGTTTCCTTATGAAATCCCTAAGTCAAATTGGTTTGGAAAAGGTTGGCTGCATTTCAACATCAACATCTTAACTTCTAGATCCTTATCTGCATTGGACCCACAAACCCTTTGAGGTTCATACATTACTCAAGGGAGATTGCTTTGCTTGGGTGAATGGAGTTTGCCTAAACTTTTGAACAATGATTCATCTTTGGGTTGAGACCAGACACGGGGAGTTTCCATTTGAAAGGAATGTCCTCTAAAACCTTTGCTCATCCTTAGATGTGTTAGGGACTGGAAGGAAGGCTGCATATTTTGTGCAATGCTCTCTAGTCCTATCGGGGGGTTGATTTATAAGGAGGGGTCCGTAAATGGACAAGGGTCAAATATCTTTTCTTTTCCTTATCATAGAATAAAAATTATTACAATGTGATACTATTTCAGGACAACTATGATACCTGCTAATTATACAATACTTTAAGGTTTGCAAGTCACCGCATTATTTCATTATATTTATGAGTTGAAATAGGGACCCATTTTACAGATGAAAAAACTGAGGCTGAGGGCACTTAAATTACATATCTAGTGTACCAGAGTTAGTAAGCACAAAACCAGGTCTTCCAGATTCCAAGGTACCACTCCAGTCTGTTATGCCATGCTAACTTTCCTAGTCTTGTAGTCATGAAGACCTGGGTTCAAGGTCTTCCCTTGACATATGCTGATTGTGAGATCATTGCAAAGTCACCCAACCACTCAGTGGCCCCAAGTAACTCTCTAAAACCCTAAGGTGCAAATGCAGCATATGTTGGAAGAGAGAGTTTTCTTATCACGTGTATTTGCACACCCAGGGTGGGCTGCTAGCACAGGTTCCTTGAGCTGCTTTTCTAAAGGAAAAATAACCTTAAAGGGTCAACAATCTTACTTTAATTAAACATACAAGTAGAAAGGAGTATCCAAGAAAGAATCCAATAGACAGGGTTCCAACTGTCTAAACAGAATAATACAACCACCTACACACACCACCAGACCAGGAGAGGATCAACATCTGAGGAGTTGGGGGTTCTTAGCAAACAGCTACCCAGAGTCCTGTCCAGGGAATCAAAAGGTCCTTCTCATGAGTGAACCCCCAAAGTAAGATACCAACATCCCAGTGTATATACAAATATATAGTTTTCAACTAACAGACTCAGAGCCAGAAGGCACCACAACCCTCATGACTCAATGCCTAAATAGCTTAGTACCAAAAAGTGTGAAAGCCTTCCTACAAGCAAGCTTCCTAAACAAGCTCCTCCTTAGGCAACTTCCTCTCTCAGTGGGCTCTGTGTGACTCAGGCTGTATCATAGCTGTGATTGAAATACCTGTGTACCTTTAGACCTGGGAATTATGGCTCCTGTTCCGAGGGAAAAGGGGACACATAGGCCTATAAATAATGGACAGGGAAGATCTTCCTATTCAATTAACATTAGATCGTGTGATCCTTATACCAATGAAATACCAGTTCTTGTCTACCCTCCTCCATTGCTACAGTCTAATATTCACCAATATATCTTACTCTCCACCAGTAAGGGTTCTTGTGGGAAAAGATAGTGCCAGGGACTGCTCTATACTTCTTTCTACTTTCAAGCAAGATCAGTGAACAGAAAAAATGGCCGGCTACTAGGGTTTACACAATCATGAACAAATGTCTTTACCTGGTGAGTGAGAGATGCAGAGCATCCTTTGTGGAGAAGTGTTGACTTCTTGGTGTTATTATATGGAGGTAATTAGACATTGACTGATAATTGGAAGAATTCTCCAGACTTAAATGTCCATTAAAATGACAGAATATATTAACCTTGCTACCCAGCTGCCACATCACTAGTAGGTATCTGAGGCCAGATTTAGACCCAAATCCTCCTGATTCCAGGGCTGGAGCTCTACTCACTGCACCACCCAGCTGCTTCTAAGAGAAGCAATCCTTGTTATCAAGTAGCTTTCCAAGGGAGGCATTGTGCACAATGAAACCCACTTCTCTCACAGTTTTGGACTACCTAATGCACATTACATCTTCAAGCAAGTGGGTACCTTAGAGAAATTCCTGAGAGTGGAAGGAGGCAGTTTGCAGCTCCTGTGACAGGCTACACAACAGGCCAACTTCATTATTTCACAGGCAAGCTATGAGTATCTCAGAGGTTCAATTTGAAAGATTATGACAGTCCTATATAGAATTTTACTAGGATTCCCAAAAATGAAATCCTTGGTCTTCTTTAAAAAGAGAAACACTGCTCTGAGTCCCCAAGAATTGGGAGCCTTCATAAATTCATCTTTATTTCTTCCACAGAATCAACAATCAATCAGTCAACTCTCAACAAGCACTTTTAAACCACCTACTATGTGTCAGACACTGGCTAAGTACAAAGCTAAGTGCATCATTCAATTCTCACAGCAACCCAGTGAGGTAGGTGCTATCATGACCTCCATTTTACAGTTGAAGAAACTGAGGCAGAAAGAGGGTAAGTCAGTTGCCCAGGGTCACACAGCTAGTTGGTGTCTGAGACCAGATTTCAACTCAGGTCCTCTTCCTCCTAGGTCCAGAGCTGTATCCATTGCACTGGATAGATACCAGGGAAGAAAGGAGGCACAGAAACAAGGGCAGTGAGGGTCTGGCATGCATGTAGACACCAGCAGCTCATTCAGACGCTATCTCCGTGTGTAGGAGGATCCTATGGGGCTGCTTCCATAGGAAGCATAGGAAGGAAGTGCCGTGGAGATATATGTGCTGTAGCGCATGTGGACATCCGACAGCTGGTTCCAGTTGTCTAAGAGGAGGCTCTCTGGTGTGGAGGCATCCAGAAAGGCCTTTTTCCTACTCTTTGCCTCGTCATCTACACCACTCTGCAGGTGGTATGAATGACAGCATCTAGTGAAGAACCCTGCTGTAAGGAGAGGGGAGACGCTCTCTGTTCCCTAGTGTCCCCCATGTGGAAATGCTGTCTGAGTGGGCTAATGAAGGCTGCTCTTGTGCCAGACCCCCATTACAGAAGTATATACAAAATAAATACAAAGTCACTTGGTGCAGGTGGCGGGAGGCACCAGCAAAAAATAGAAGAGAATTTTCCACTCAGCTCTCTGACTGGAGTCTATGAAGACATGTAGTTCTCTTAAAAGGTTTAAACACCCATGTAAAAGGTCGTCACAGATGCATGGACCTGATGTGGGAAGATCAGGCCGGTTCTCCCGAAGTCTTCCTGTGCTTCTGGGTTTCTTTGTCCAAGCCGGGGATTTATTCACTTGCCCTCTCAACATGTCATTGGGGGGCTCCCCAGCTAACAGCAGCTGTTGTGGTCTTTGCTCTAAACATTCACTTTGTAAGCTCCCTCCCTTTGGATCCAGCCAGTGCCCTCAGGATATTACTGGTGAAAGGTGCTCTATAAATCTGAGGTATTATTACATTATTATAAGCAGAGAATGTTGAGTCAAAACTGACATTATGCCCCTTCACTTAAGGACCCATGCCCTTTTTATTACAAGCATGCGAGTTAAGCATGTAGTGTCAGACTTAATTGAATTTCCTGGTTCTTGTTTCTAATTTAACCCCCTCCCACATTTGGAGTAAGAGAAAAAGAAATACCAGCATCAACATCCTTTGGCCTATCTTTACTAACTATGTCTGTACTGCTCTCCTTTGCTCTTACGGTACCAAACTCATCTTCTAACATGACAGGTTTTCTTTTTAAGTACCATTAAAATTGCATTTGTTTGAGTCAAGAGAATGACTATATTTCAGTGATGTTATTTTCTCTGTTCAGGGTCCAGGCCATTACTATAATTTTCCAGCCTAGTCACGGCTGGGCGAACTAACATGTTTCAGGCAGTATTTAAGATGGCTTGACTCCACATAAGAAACTCACTATTAATATCATAAATTCTTATAGCTATTGAAGCTTTCCTCAATGTGTAAATACAGAAGTGCAGGGTGTCTTTTCCTTGGTAGGGGGAGTGGTTGGAAGGAAGGGGGTGCTTTTCAACCCTACCCCTGCAACACACACATCCACTCGATAGATGCCAGATGCATGGAGAACAAATGCAATGTTGTGGACATTGTGGACTATGTTAATCATATGTTAATCACACTATGTTCAATTAATCACTTAGATTCCCTACTCTTTGTAGATGAATACCAAAAAGAGAAGAGAGGCAAGGACTTAAGGGGCACACGATAACTGCTTTCCTGAGATAGGTGCACCTTAGAGTCCCAAGAATGGTATCTCCCCCATGACACTGAAATTTTGACATTCACATTTTCTACCTGTTTCTTAAGCTGCTTCTGTTAAAGACTTAGCTTCTTAAACTAGAAGTACCATAAAGGAGCAAAGAGCATGGAAGTGTCATTTACACCAAGATATATATTGCATCCCACAGACAAAAACATCTTCTGATTTTAAACCCATTCCATGGGGCCTAGGCAAACTTTAAAAATTCATTCAAAATTCTTCACAGTCAGACATCCCTTTTAAAGGCATTTGGTTACATCAGTGGATGTAATTAGTCCAGATTGTTTGGGTGATTCAAATCCCAAAGGCAGGAACACATCTGCACAACATACATATTTTTTCTTCTGTACAAAGGCGCCGGTGGTTTAGTTTTTGGGTGGTGGGGGCTGAGAGTGAGGGTGAGTGGGGGAGGGAAGAATATGTTGAAAGGTAATATACAAAAGAATCATGTACTAAAAATCCTTTTTGATGCTATCTAGTTTCCTTTTAAATCATGTTTTAGGAAAAGAAATATCAGTTTGGAATCTGTGAGTGGTCATACTTATTAATATTGGTCATCTTTGGTTTCATTAGCACAGTTTTTATTTCCCTTTGAAGGTCTGGCAGGCAGCATGGAGTTAGGGGGAGGAAAAGGTCTCAGTCTTAAATCCAACCAGCAGAAGCTGTGCAGCCCAGTATGGAGCTGCAGATGGGGGGGCTGGGAGACTGTTGTAGGAGACATTCATTTATTGCCATTTCTACATGACACATCTTGAGTGGATAGACTTGGTAAGTTGGGAAGAATGTCTGGTGGTCATCTTATCCGGTGGTCATCTTACCTGGCTCCTCACCTACAGTCAGTACAGGTCCATTTCTGTCTATGGGATTTTTCCATCTTATTTTTATAGATATTCAGAGAATCTGAGAATCCCAGTTATATGTTTCAGGGCCTCACCTCCAGTGCCTTGCTCTGCCTTATCTGAATTCTATCTGCTGCAGGCTAAGCCTATTTCCTCTTTGTTTAGACATCAAGGGAGGTTGGGTAACAGCTGGTCACCATCTTCTTGTATAATATCCCCTTGGAAATTTGAAGATTATCAAATACTTCAGCTTAGCGCAGAGAAGATGGATAAGTAACTTTATGTCATAGTTTCTTATCCATCCTTTCTCCAAGCTAAATAATCTCATTTCTTTCAGTTTTTTTTTCTTTAAGTCCTATTTCCTAACTGTTGAACAAAGTCAAAGCTGTCTTTTGGGTTCTATGGCTATGACTTCATGGCAGCAGACTTTTTATTAATCCATGCCCATGGTTGTGGGTGACAATTTCACCTAGAAACCAGTTTAACTTTGGCCATGTGTGTATGTGTACATTTGTGTGTGTGTGTGTGTGTGTGTGTGTGTGTGTGTGTGTGTATACTCTCTCAAATGGGGCAACATCGTGGTTCAGTGGATAGACGGGCCAGACCTGGAGTCAGGAATACCTGAGTTCAAATCCAGCTTTAGACACTTATGAGCTGTCTGACCCTGGGCAAATCATTTAACCCTGTTTGCCTCAGTTTCCTCACCTGTGAAATGAGCTGGAAAAGGAAATGGCAAACCGTTCCAGTATCTTTGCCAAGAAAACCCCAAATGGGATCATGAAAAGTGGGAAACAATTTAACAACAACTAACTCTCAAATGTTTGTTTCTGCCATATTAAAGAGTTCCCCACCACAAAAGTTCTGTTGCCTATTAGGTCCAAGCTTTGTCAAGTTCACAGTCCAAAGACCTGTTGTTGTCAGCCTGCCAACTTCCCCAGCTTTCCTTCTGCTTTGTCTAAGCCTCTTATTTGTGCAGTTGATGGAGGATCCGAAGTTGACCTTAGCTGCTCTCTAGTACAAACCCTTTACTTTATGGTGGAAGAAGCTTAGGTCACAGATGTTCAGTGACTTACCCAGTGATACATAGGGAGCAAGTTGGAGAAGTAGGATTTGAACTTGGGCCTTCTGACTCCAGAACCAGGGCTCTTTCCAACTATTTTAACCTTGTTATGTCAGATGAGATATTTGTAAAGTGCTTGGAGCATTGCCTGGCATATAGTAATGCTTGCTTCATTTAACTTGCTTAACTTAAACACTTGTTCCCCTTTTCTCATTGCCTCCATCTCTTTCTCCTTCCTTGTGGGAAGGAGAAAACCAACTCAGACTCAACTGGTAGAGTCTAAAAATATATATATATAGAATCATCAGGTGATTATCCATGTTTCTAGCAGCATATTTTTATGACCTTGAAACTTTTCATCCTTTGCTTATGTAACCTGGGGGAGTGTGCCCTCACTTGTGGACCCCTGAAAAGCTGAACCAAGTCTGGGGTGCTCTGTGACTCCTTGCCTACTGAAAATTCTTGAGAAGTAAAAAAACCTTTAACAAAAACCCTAAACAAAAAAAGAAAGTCTCTGTAGCCCTTCTCTGAAATGCCAACAAATTGCCTCTATGGCTACATGTTTTCGTGTGGAAATAATAATAATAATAACTAGAATTTATATAATACTTACTATATACCATACATTAAGTGCTTTACAAATATTATCTCATTTGATCCTAACAACAACTGATACTGAGGCAAACAAGGTAAAATGATTTGCCCAAGGTCATATAACTAATGAGTGCCTGAGGCTACCTTTGAACTCAGGTTTGGTTTTTTTTTTATTCTAGGACCAGGGCTCTAGTTAACTTGAATTACCTACCTGCTCAAAGTACCTGGGACTTGGCTTGTATTTAAAGGTTTCTTGACTCATAGAGACAAATTTCTTTATGCATCAAATGGGTCGATTGCATTTTTCTGCTTAGGCTTATAAAAACATAAAGGACAAACTTTTTTACTGACTTGTATTATAAATTAAATTATAATAAAGTGGATCTGCTTGCCATAAGACCAGGAATCTGGGCACAAGCATGGCTAGGCTGGACCACATGTCTGTTAGAGCATCATCCCACCTCTGTGTTCCATTGCATTTTGTGCCTGCTAGTCTCATTGCTCCTGAGCTGTTCTCTGTTATTTCCTTTTGGGCATCACCTTTTAGTCTTCTCTAGGGACAGAGTCTATCAGATTATAAGCTCCTTGAGGGCAGAGAGTATTCTTTGATTCTTTTTGAATACCCAGAATTTACCCAGTGCCTGGCACATAGTAAGCACTTAATAAATGTTTAGGACAGCTAGGTGGCACAGAGGATAGAGCACTAGACTTGCAACCAGGAAGACTCATCTTCCTGAGATCAAATCTGGCCCAAGACACTAGCCATGTGTAATGTTAAGGGAATTTGAAGATCTTCCCTGCCTCTTAACAAGCATATAGAGCCCTGGTCCAGAGTTCATCAGGCTCTGGGCTATGTGAAATTTCCTGTTAGATGTTGGGGCATGAGAATTTTCAAGCTCCTCAGCATCTGCCAATCAGATGCCGAGTATTTGTTATATGTATTCTGGGAGGTTGTTGTTTTGCTTTGGGGGTTCGATTATGAGAAGGATCTTTTGATTTCCTGTTTGCCACTCTGAGTAGCTGTGTGTTCAGAGCCCCCGATTTCTCAGATGTCTGTGCTCTCTTGATCCAGTGATATATGTAAAGAATATAGCAATATTGCTATGTTCAGACAGCTGGAGCCCTGTATGTTGGTCTTTGTGCTAATTTCTCTGCTTGTATTTTCTACACTTATTTCTTCAATTGTTAACCCCTTTAAATCTGCCTTTCCTTTATAAAGCAGATCAAAAGAATATGTGTTGGCAGGCCATCCCCGGTATGCTAGGGTGCTTGATAATATACCATGTGACCCTGGGTAAATCACTTACCCCTGTATGCCACACTTTCTCATCGGTAAAAGGATCCAGTGAAGGAAATGGCAAACCATTCCAGTATCTTTGCCAAGGGGTTATGGAGAGTCAGACACATTCGAAATGACTTAGTGACAACAAATTGATTGCCTGGCATATAGTAGTAAATATAGAAATGCTAGTTACTATTAGTTGTTGTTGCCCTGTATCATCTTTAGCTAGGTGACTAAAAAGCCTTTTTCTGGATGAAAGTGCTGCTAATCCTTTAGTGCAAAGCCAAGCAAGGCTTATGCACCACCCCACCAACTAGCAAAAAGCAGCCAAGGATAACAGCAACAAAACAGAAGATTGCCTTAGGCTAAATTAAAGTCTATTCTTCTCTTTGTATCTGATGCTGATTTCAAGTCTTTCCACAGAATTATCTTACTTAGGGTTAGAAATTCTTTACAGGGGCGGCTAGGTGGCGCAGTGAATAGAGAGCCGGCCCTGGAATCAGAAGGACCTGAGTTCGGAGCCACCCTCTGACACTTAATCCACACAAACAAAAAAAAAAAAACCTAGCCGTGTAACCTTGGGCAAGTTACTTAACCCCAATTGCCCTAAAGGGGCGGCTAGGTGGCGCAGTGAGTAAGAGCGCCGGCCTCGGAGTTTGGATGACCCGAGATCAGATCCGGCCTCAGAAAATGAGCACCCACACATAAATAATGACTAGCCGTGTAACCTTGAGCAAGTTACTTAACCCCAATTGCTTAAAAAAAAAAAAAAGAAATTCTTTACAACTCCTGTGTAATCACTTATGGACCCTGCACCTCTAAAACTCAGTCTGGGAGATTATGCCAAAGAAACCTCACAGGAGGTGGGAGAAGGCTATGGAGGAGTTATGAAGCCTCTCTTCTCCAGGTTGGCATATAAAGGAATCCAGGGGAGAGCAAAAGCTAAGTGAACCAGGTAAAGCTATTGTTCTTTCTTCCTTCCCTCCTTCCTCCCACAATCTTGCTTCAACTATGTATCAGTATCTGTCAGCAGAAAAATAAGCAACTGCCTTTTTTGTTGCATTCTGTTCAGTGAAAACTTCATTCTTTCTGTACTTATTCTAGGAGTGTAGGGAAGGATAGAAAAGGCAGTGGGAGAGCAGAAAAAGCAAAGAATACAAATACATCCCAGGTCCCCGAATAGAGCTGATGTAAGAGGGGATATAATAGTATCTGGTTTTGCTCCCACAAAAGTTAGGAAGATAATCAATAGCTGTGGGGAAGCTCTCACTTACTTTACTAAAACCCTGGCCTTCCTGGAACTGTGACAATGGCCAAAGGGAGCTAGAAAGGTGGGGGTGTGGCACACAGCTATGATGTCAGAAGAGGTCAGGCTTCCTCAGGTCTCAAGTACCCTCTGTATCACCCCTATGTAATCTGCATATAATCTGCATATATAGAGGGAATGTAGAATATATAGATGGAAATAAAGTGAGGAGTTTGAAGAATTTGAATATATATGTATATGTATATATGGAAATAAAGTAAGGAATTTGAGGGATTTGACTAAGCCTAAGTCTAACCAGGAAGGACAGAACTTGCAGACTCTCACTCCAGCTTCTGTATTGGTGTGGGTGCCTCCCTAGTGAGCAGCACACCGGCTTCCTTGCCTTAAGCATAGTGAACACTTTTATCTGCACACTCTGCTTCTGAGTTCTTTTAATGAGAAGGGGTTTGTTGTTTTAAGGGTGTAACACATGGATCTTCCTAAGGGTCCCCAAGGGAAGCAGTAGGCAACAGGCTAACTCCCTGACCCTACCATTGAGGGGTATACCATGTGGATCTCCCCAAGGGCTTCCAAAGAAGCAGTGGATATGGAAGCTTGTCTGGGCTACCTCCCCAAAAGCATGTTGACAAGTCAAGGATGAAGTCACATAAACTGGCTTCAACCTAAAAAAGTGTTGAAATTTATATAAGGTTTAATTAGTTAAGTCAGAATTTATTAATTATTTATTAAATAGTTAAGCCGGAACCAGAGGGGAGGGAGTTGTTCACTCTTCTCCAGTTACTATGCATCCTGCCCCCCCCCCCCTTCTAAATAGAATATAATGTCACCAGGGACAGTGATTATTCTGTTTTCATTTTTGTACATCTAGCATTTAGCACAGAGCCCTGCGCAGAGTAGGCACTTTATAAAATGTTTGTGGAATGAAATTGTAGAGGGAATGAGAAAAAAATGTTTCAATGCTTTATATAGGAAAGGTATCAGAAAGTTGTATGTAGCCTGTGTAAGTGTGGTTGAAAAGATAAAGTAGAAAATATGTGGTAACTTTTTTGTTTAGAAAGCAAAGGCTACCATCTATTTCTTGAAGCTATTCTAGGTTAAAAGTTAATTTAAAAATCACAACATTGCCCAGATCCCTAGGAATGTCTGGTAAAGAGACGTCTGAACCACAATTAAAGAATATAAAATGTTATAACTCAAACTGGATTTCTTTTTTTTTTAAGTCTTTAACTTAACATTGACCACATCTTTGAAGTGGCTTAGGAGTCTTTAAGGAAATATCTCAATTCTGTGACATTTATCTAATTTTTCTGAAAGGCAATTGTTTTTGCCAGTAGCTTGAAGTCTACTTGATAAAGTTTATTTCAATTTTTTTCCTAGGCTTTTCATTCATTCTTTTCCTGCTTTGTATAGGTGTACCATTACTCATAACCACATAGAATGTTAGAGCTGGAAGCAGTCTTAGAGGCTGTAGTGGGGCAGTTGAAACAGTTTTAGATTTGAAGCTGGAAAACTTGATTTCAGATCTTGCCTCTGCTACTTAATACCTGTGTAATGTTGATGAGGTCACTAAACTTTGTTTTACAGTTTCCTCATTTGCAAAACGAGAGGGTTGGACTAAATGATCTCTGAGGTCACTTCTCTGTTTAAATCTAAGATTTCAATCCATTTTTTCATCTAGTTAGTGGTAGAGTCTGTATTCAGACCCAGATCCCCTGACTCTCAGTTCAGCTACCCATTTTGTTTTATGTTTGGATGTCCCAAAGTGGGATCTAACCAATTGCTGTTTCTTTCATTGAGACAACAAATTATAAGAGCTTGGAAGTGGGGAAACCAGAATGACTTGGTTTACTTTATAGACAGCTAAACTTTAAGTCTGGAGGACCTGGGTTCAAAGCCTGCCCTTAGATACCATCTACAAGTCATTTACCCTCTCTTAACCTTAATTTTTCATCTATCAAACACTAAATGGATGATTTTTTTTTTTGAGCTGCCTTCTACGACTAGTATCTGTCTCATGGGTGGTAAAATTTAGCCAGTGAGTATGTTAGAGCCCCCAAATCAAATCAACTTGACAAAAGAGTTACTAAGTGTTTATTGATCGATTCCATTAACTCTTTCCTAGCAAACAGGGACATAGATTTTCTTCCTCTGCTTCTCAAGAGAAAGCGCTACCATTCTTACCTAAGATCAGTCAACTCAAAATCCAGCTTGCATGCATCAGGGCCAGTGGAGAGCAGATGCAGAGTCATGCTCAGAAATTGTGTAGAGGTTTCTTTAAACAGCTACCTCAAAGAGCTGCCCCTCCAGGCTACAAAGCACACCTGCACCTTTTGGACAGGGGAAGGTAAGAGCCTCTTGCAATCTCTAAGAAAGGAGCCTCTAACTGTGCCAACTGTACTTCAGGGTTGTTTGCATTTCACCTGGAAAAATAGTATACTGTGATTTCAGAAAAGCGGCAACAGGGGATGAGGCCACGTGCAACCACAGACTGGCAGACTGTCTGAGCATATTAGACGTACTCATGCCAAATATCCCATAGAATTTCATTTAATAAATTGCCAGCTGGCCCAGGTGATTGCATTTTGCTAGAAAGGGCACATTTGGCAGGTATATAGCTATTTTTCTGCATTTGGTGTTATTTGTAACATGCCTCACCAAATTATTTTTAATTTTTGTATGAGAACGCTTTACATAACAGTGAATTGAATTGAATGGAAATTAACAAATACTGGAGAAGTTGTGGAAAGAATTTTAGATTTGGTGTCAGAAGACTTTCATTTGAATCCCAGCCAGTCACTTGTGATTTGAGTGACCTTGGGCAAGTCATTTAATCTTAATCTGACTCAGTTCCCTCATTTATAAAATGGGATTAAGAATATCACCTCCTCACAGAGTTGTCAGGATAATACAAGGTAATATTGGTAATTTGCTTTGAGAACCTTAACCTGCTATATAAATGCTAGTCTATCATTGTTATTATCTAACCTCTCTGTCACTCAGTTTCTCCCTCTGTAAAATGATTGGGGGAAGATAAGATTTTCTAGTTCTATTCTGTGATATATATACATTACCTGCCATGGGTAATCTCAATTGCCTCAGATGGACAAAAACATATCTGCAGTTCTAATGACAAGCATCAATATCTAAAATAGGATAGCAGGAATTTGAACAGCTTGGTCTAGTAGAAAGCGAGCTTGGGTTCAGAGCGAAATGCCTATACTACTTACTGCCTTTGTGTGACCTTAGTCAAGTCATTTGCCTATTTTCCTTATCTGCAAAATGAAAATGTTGCACTTGCTGATTTCCAATTTAGTTGAGGATAGAGGATATATAAACTAAATAAAAGTTAGGGTAGTGAGGAAGGTGGTATGGTGGATAGAGCACCAGACCTGGAGTCAGAAAGACTCTTCCTGAGTTCAAATCTGTCTTCAGACATTTATTAGTGGTGTGACCCTGGATAAGTCACTTAACCCTATTTGTCTCAGTTTCCTCATCTATAAAATGAACTGGGCAGTGTGAATAAAGATGCTAAGGTAGGAATATTCACTTGGTGTTTGGGGGATATTGAGTGATCAGTTTGGGTTGAGGAGAAGGCTAGAGTAGAGAAATAGGATAGGAGACAATTGTTTAGAAATAATTTAGGGTTAGATTGATATAAATAGATTTAATCTACATTTAATCTAAATAGATTAAACACCGTAAGGAAGGTCTAAATATTTTTCCTTGTGAGTGTGAAGCAAGGAATTAGCATTTACTTGTTCAGTGTCATAAATAGCTTTGTTCATTGGACATGATTTCATTTAAAGTCTTTTTCTGACAAACACTGGATTTTGGGGGAAGTTATTGCCCTCAGATGCACTCCAACACCTCAGGGCTACCCAAACAAGCTTTATATGTTTTAAGAACTATATATTCATAGTATTGTATATTTTAAGAAAATTGCCATTTTCCGGTCTTTTAAAAATATTTATTTTGAGGTCTGAGAAGATGCCGCATAGAAATTGAATGCTATCTGGTCCAAGCTCTGTGTTGGCCTCACAACTTTAACACCTCCTAAATCCCCCTGATGGAGTCAACAGGCAAGTTCTTGTAAATCAGGCAAACATTATGACTGTAATGCACCAAGTGAATTTTCAACACTTGCACCAACCTGGAATTATGACCCAGTGAGTGACTGCTTTATTTTCCAAAAGTGACTTGAAAATTAAAGTTGGCTTATTAACAGGAGTTTGTTATCCATGCATGATTGAAATGCCAGCTTGAAATGTGCCAGCACTGCTGTTCCTATGGATTTTTCACCAGACATTTCAGTTATTTGGCCACAAGAATAACCAGCTTTGATAATTAGGAACATAAAGATCTATGACTTGATGGTCATTTGGTTCCAATGAATTCAAGCACTGACTTCATTTTAACTACTGCATTTATGTTTGTGTATAGATATAATTTCCCTATTTTACAAGCCCTCTATGCCTACTTTCCAAAATACTTGGTCGAGTGTGATCTTAAACCAATCATTTCATCTCTCTGACTCTCCTGGAGGTATAGACCAAATGATGATTAAAGACTCTTAAAGAATTAACATTTTCAGAAAAAAATTATTCATACAATGCTTTAGTTAGCTAGGTATGTGATAGAGTTTGTTGAAGCTTCCCTAATGGCAGTAATATATGTGTACATATGCATATTATTCTTACCCTTTGATAAACAGCAAAACAGTTTTCAATCCCCCTGAGAGCTACCTGAATGTTTTTACACTGACATGGATGGAAATTGTGGGCAGCAGCTCTCTCTTTTGCTCTAACTTTTACTAATTTTCATTCTTTTACCAGAAACCATATGGTGGGTAACTTGAACCAAATCCTTCTCTAAATTTAGTTCAGCTGCAGTGGATATAGTATGAGAATTCATTTAACAAACATTTGTTAAGTACCTACTACATGAACTACTTTGTATTAGGAGATTGGAAAAGACGATAACTACTCCCTATCTACTGAGAACCCTTATAATGAAACTCCCACTCATTGTCTCCTATCCTAAACTGGTTTTCTCACAGAGGTTACTTCTTTTCTGTGTTTCTTCTAAACAGTTACTTTCTGATTTGGCCTTGTGCTGTCAAGAAGAAATTGATTTTTCTAAGTGAGTGTCTCAGGCAGGGTCTGAACTCGGGTCTATCCACCATGCCATAATAAACATATTCTGATTTCTCCTCTTCAAAGCTCATAGGATTGGATATACCCAATGAGTCAGTTGCCTATGACCATGGGTCATACAAACCTAAGACAAATGGCCAAACTGGACTAAAGTCTATTCCAGTTATTGTTTTTGTTCATTTGTGTCCAACTCTTTGTGACCCCATCTAAGGTTTTCTTGGCAAAGATACTGAGTGGTTTGCTGTTTCCTTCTCAAGCTCATTCCATAGATGAGAAAACTGAGGCAAACAAGGTTAAGTGACTTACCCAGGGTCAAACAGCTAGTAAGTGTCTGAGGCCAGATTTGAACTCAGCAAGAAGAGTCTTCCTGACTCCAGGCTCATCACTTTCTCTACTGTACCCCTAGGTGCCAGCTTTATTCCAGGCTTTGCAACTAATCTTCTGTATGTTTTGGGGAGAGTCACTCCCTCTCTCTAGATCTAATAAAGAAGGAGGGAATTGGATGAAAATAATACAATTAGAGAGGGAAGTGACTTCAGTGATCATTTAGTTCTCATTTTACAAATGAGAAAGCTGAAGCTTAGAAAAGTTAAGTGATTTGCTCAGGGTTATACAAGGAGTAAGTAGCATTTTGTGTGTGCAACTATCTTTGAGATGACTAAGAGAAACAGCATGGTAATTGGACAGAAAAGGAAAATAATAAATGTTGGAGGGGTGTATTGTTTTGTTTTGTTTTTTGGAGGGGCAGTTGGGTTTAAGTGAATTGCCCAAGGTCATACAGCTAGTAAGTGTTAAGTGTCTGAGGTCAGATTTGAACTCAGATCCTCCTGACTCCAGGGCCAGTGCTCTACTCACTGTATCACCTAGCCACCCCTAGGGGTGAATTGTTAATGTATTTTTTGCTTAATGGGAATATCTTTCCCATCCACTAATGTGACCTGCTTAAGTCACATGAGTTTGAGTCACATGAGCCTGGGTGACAAGGGTTGTGATGTACTCTGACTCTGAAGAAGTATATATACTCTAAGGTTAACATTTTGCTTTGGGGCTCACTCATAGGAAGAGTGTTTGTGTAGCCAGATGAGACTCTGGGTAGCCAACAAGGAGCCATCCCTAGCTTTGAAAACCCATACGTTGGTGCTTCCCTCTCTGGTAACTATGTATGTATGTAAATGGTCAGACAGTTGGATCTGTCTGTTGATCTGTGATGTATGTATTATTTGGTCAGATGGTTAGAAGCCCTATCTGTTGGTCTTTGTGCTATTATTTCTGCTTGTAATTTCTGTTTGCATTTTCTCTGAAGTTCAGGGTGCTGACTTTTTCCCCTGAACTAAGTTGACCCCTTTTGAGTTGCTTTCCTTTAGAAAAGCAGATTAAAGAACCTATGCTAGCAGCCCTCCTGCGTGTTGGTTTTATTGGTCTTCCACTGCCATAGCAGCAGCAAGTAGCATTGCTGTTACAAGGGGATGTGGGAAAACTGAGACACTAATGCATTGTTGGTGGAGTGATCCAACCATTCTGGAGAACAATTTAGAAATATGCCCAAAAGGTTATAAAGCCACATATCCTTTCTTTCAGTAATATCACTATTAGGTCTGTATCCCAAAGAATTAAAAAAAAATTTTTTTTAAAGAAAAGGATCCATTTGTACAAAAATATTTATAACAGCTTTTTTTGTGGTAGCTAAGGATTAGAAATTGAGGGAATGCTCATCAATTGAGGAATGATTGAACAAGTTGTGGTATATAATTGTGATTGGAATACTATAAACGATGAGTAAGATGGTTTCAGAAAAACCTGGGAAGGGGTGGCTAGGTGGCGCAGTGAATAGAGCGCCAGCCCTGGAGTCAGAAGGACTTGAGTTCGGATCCGGCCTCAGACACTTAACACACACAAACAAAAACCTAGCCATGTGACCTTGGGCAAGTTACTTAGCCCCATTTGCCCTCCAAAAAGCAAACAAACAAAAAAACAAAAAAACCTGGGAAGACTTATATGAAATGATGCAAAGTGAGGTGAGCAGAACCAGAAGAACCTTGTATACAATAACAGCAATATTCTACAGCGAGGAACTGTGAAGTTCTTTTTAGCAATACAGTGATCCAAGATAATCCCAAAGTACTCTTGAAAAATGCTATCTGCCCCCAGAGAAAGAACTGAGGGCATCTGAATACAGACTGAAGTATATTATTTTTCACTTCCTTCCTTCCTTCCTTCCTTCCTTCCTTCCTTCCTTCCTTCCTTCCTTCCTTCCTTCCTTCCTTCCTTTCTTCCTTCCTTCCTTCCTTCCTTCTTTCCTTCCTTCCTTCCTCAAAATTACCAATATGAAAATATGTTTTATATGATTGTAAATATATAACTGATATCAGATTGCTTAGCATCTCAGGAGGGGGGGAGGGGAGACAAGAAAGGAAGGTAAAATTTGAAACTTGAAAATAAAAAAATGTTAAAAATGGTTTTTTACATATAATTGGGGAAAATAAAATGTTATTTTTTTAAAAAAGAGAAAAAAAGCAGGGGTGAGATGAAGGATTACATTGGTTCTGGAACATAGAAGGAAATAATCCTTCCAAATCACTAGGGTTTTTGGCTAGGGGCTTGACATAAACCAAAGAGGTATTATTAATAATTAGTATCATAGCTCCCTAAAAAGCAAAGAAAAGAATACATAAGTCTAAACTAAGCAGTGGGAGAAACTTTGATAAGTAGAAGCAAGAAAAGCCCTTCAAAGTTAGTGGCTCTTAACTTTTTTTCCCATTGTTCCCTCTCTGACAAGTTAATGACCCTCATCTTTCTACCTAACCCTTCTCTATGAGGGAAGTGAATGGGGTGGGGGGTATGGTGGCTCGGGGACTGTCAAGAGGGAGATTCTGAAGACATAAAATGAAAGAGTTCTAATTTCAGGGCTTAGCACAATGCCTAATACATAGTAGGCACTTAATAAATACATGTTCACTTAAATGATTTGATTTTTAATGAGGAAGAAGGGTGGAGGGAAGCAGTTCCTTTCCTTATAACAAAGGACAATAACAAATTCATATTTTCTATTTATGAGAAAACAGATAACATGAGGTTCTAGGTCCTACAAGTAGATAGAGGGCTGGATGTGGAATCAGGAAGACCTGAGTTGAAATCTAGTCTCAAATACTTACTAGCTGTGTGACTCTGGGGAGGTCATTTAACTTCTGTTTGCCTAAATTTCTGCATCTGTAAATGGGGATAAAAATGCCATCTATCTCATAGGGTTGTGAGGACTAAATAATATAAGATTTGTAAAGAACTTTGCAAACCTTAAAGTGCTATATAAATGTCAGCTATTATTATTATTAACATAGGATCTAGTGGATTGAATGAGTGAAATGGAAGAGTAAAGTAGGAGGTAAGATTGGGGGTGGATCATGAAAGATTCATATTTTAATAAGACATGTACAGGAGATGGGAGCAAGGACATAGAATGTAACATTTGAATGAGGAATGCAGAGAAAAAGCAGCTTGAGGAGAAATACTCACAGTTCTGTAGCAGCAAGCACCCCAACATCCCCAGGGTGGCTGCCAACTCAGGTTCTTAGATCTGTTTTTCTAAAGGAAAGCACCTCAGAATGGGTTAACAAGCTTACTTTAATCAAACAAACACACATTACCTAGTTCAGGGGAAAAAGGTCAGCACCCCGAACTTCAGAGTATACAGATAGAACTTACAAGACAGAGAAACAGATCAAGCAGACAGGCTTCCAAACTGTCCAACCATTACATCCATACCAAATCACAGTTATCAGAGAGGGAAGCATCAACATCTGGGTTTTCAAAGCCAGGGGGCTCTCAACAGCTGCCCAGAGTCTCATCTGGTCAAATCACACAACACTTCTTAAAGTGAGCCCCAAAGCAAAGCCTCACATCAGAGATTATATAGCCTTCTCCTGGCTCAGAGAATGTCACAACCCTCTTGACCCACTGCCCAATCACACAACATCAAGGTGACGGCATTCCTGAAAACCAAGCCTCCTGCCACAGGTTCTATGTGACCACATTCAGCCTATTAGGAGGCAGAGCATATTTTCAAATCAAAGAAGGTTCTCAGAGTCTCTTAAGCCCATCAAAGGACCTAGGGGCAGGGAAGATCCTTAAATTTGCATTTCCATTACAAGTTCTCAGAGAAACTGAGAGAAAGCAACTAATTTACAAATGACTGTTTTGGGACTTTGAAAATTATAGCTGGAAAACTGAAGAAGAGAATTGCTTGGGGATCAAAGGATAGTTGTACATTGACTATCTATGTACATTTACTAAATGTGGATTTTTAATTTTTCAGCCTAAGTTAGAGCTTATGTGATTGGAGGAGAGCTCAGATGCTGGGAGCTGATTCAAGAAAACAAAATCATTAGCTGCTTGAAGAGCTGATTGAGGGAAAAAAAAAAACTTTCTTACTCTCTAGTGCCATATAAAACTTGAGAAAGGGGAAACCCTTTAGTATTACCTATGTTGCCCTTTTACTTCTATGGCACAAGAGGGGAAAAGCCTTCATAGCCAAGATAACTGAATAACTTTGTAGATAACTGGCTTCAGAGAACTGATTTTCATTTGAGAATATTTAACATGCCTTAGTGTAGCAGCAAGCACCCCAACATCCCCAGGTTCTTAGATCTGCTTTTATAAAGGAAAGCAACTCAAAATCAGTTAACAAGCTTACTTTAATCAAACAAACATATATTACCTAGTTCAGGGGAAAAAGGTCAGCACCCCGAACTTCAGACTATACAGACAGATCAAATAGACAGGCTTCCAAACTGTCCAACCATTATATCAATACCAAATCACAGTTACCAGAGAGGGAAGCATCAACATCTGGGCTTTCAAAGCCAGGGGGCTCTAGACGGCTGCCCAGAGTCTCATCTGGTCAAATCACACAACACTTCTCAAAGTGAGCCCCAAAGCAAAGCCTCTCATCAGAGTTTATATAGCCTTCTCCTGGCTCAGAGATTGTAACAACCTCCTTGACCCACAGTCCAATCACAAAGTATCAAGGTGTGGGCTTTCCTGAAAAACAAGCCTCCCACCTCAGGCTCCAGGTGCACTTAAACTAGGGGCAGGGAAGATCTTTAAATTTGCATTTCCATTACACTTAGTACCCAGGCAAGGGAGCCAATATGGAAAGTTTGGCAAATCCCAGGTTAAAAGCTGCTGTTTCCAAAAAATAAAATTAAAAAAAAATTTTTTTTAAATTAAAGGGGTGGCTAGGTGGCACAGTGAATAGAGCATCAGCCCTGCAGTTAGGAGGACCTGGGTTCAAGTCTGGCCTCATACACTTAACACAAAAAAAACTAGCCAAATGACCTTTGGCAAATCACTTAACCCCAATTGCCCTCCAAAACTAAAACTAAAAATTAAAAATTAAAAAAAGCTGCTGTTTCCTAAAAGAACTTAACATCATTTCAGCAATCCTAGAATAGCAAAGAAATGGTTTCATCTAGCAGGGGAGAGTGGAGAGACCCAGGAGAAGAGCAATTTTGCCCAGCAAGTAACATGATAGAAATTCTTATTGAAGGAGTCCAAGTATATCAGAGTCTGTGTTCCAAACCTGTGGGTTGCTCTGAGCATATGGGTTTATATCTCACAACTAGCTTTCTGTAATTTACTGCCCACTCTTCCTACAGATACTATATATATTGCCTTTGAGAGGGAGAGAATTGGAACTCTTTACATAGCAACTGTGAAGTGTGCCAGCCAAGGGACTCATGGTTTCCCTGCCTGGGAGGATCTGGGTAGATTTTATCTAGTGGCTAGGTATGGCTATTTGTGCTCTAGATAGGACAAGTGTAGGCCCTAACCTATAAAGAAGAAGCAATCAACGTGTAAGTAGGACTTCTAATATTGAGGCCAGAACAAAGGTCTATATCAATTGATTCTCCATGATGTTGAAAAACAGTTTTATCCCAAACAGAATAGTTATATCCCTTCAATTCTGAGGCTCACTTCAAAGATTAGGAACCATATTGAATATTTTCATGGGAATCCTCACAGATTATATGGTTTTTAATCTAACATAGCTGCATCTTCATCAAACTGACAAATGATATAAAGCTAGAAAGGACATCAAATATCTTAGAAAATAGAATCAAGATCAAGAAATATCTCAGCAGGCTACAATGACAGACAATTTTTGATATCTCAATTGACAAAAATATTATGAAATTTAAAAGAACATATGGAAAATTCTATATGGGTTCAAAAAGTTAACCATATCAGGAGATTTAGATAAGGGAGATGTAGTTTTTTTTACATGAAGCTCACATGAAAATGATACTAGTTCATTGGAAACTCACTATGAGTGAACAGATAACAATGCAACCAGTAAAGCTAAGGTAATACAACTGCAGAACAGAGATTAGTATTCAAAACCTGGAAAGACTTAAATGAACTGATGCTGAGCGAGGTGAGCAGAACCGGGAGAACATAACAGCCACAACGTGTGATAACTAACTTTGAGAGACTTAGCTCTTCTCAGCAATGCAAGGTGCTAAGACAACTCCAAAAGGCTCATGATGGAAAATGCCCTCCACATCCAGAGAAAGAACTCTGGAGTCTGAATGCAGATGGAAGCAGACTATTTACTCTCCTTTTCTTTTTTTGTTTTGTTTTTTTCTTTCTTGTGGTTCCTCCCATTAGTTCTAATTCTTGTTTATATCATGATTAATGTGAAAATATGTTTAATATGAATGTATAATTAGAGTCTATATCAGACTGCATGCTGTCTTGAGGAAGGAGGGAGGACAGGGAGGAAGAGAAACTTTAAAACTCAAAGTGTTATGGAAGTGAATGTTAGAAACTACAAATAAATTAATTATGTATATATATGTGTGTGTGTGTGTGTGTGTGTATATATATATATATATATATGTGTATATATATATATATATATATATATACATGTGTATATATATAAATAGATAGATAGGTGAAAATTAGTATCCAGAATGAGGTAGGTCACAGTCCTGCTAGACTCAGGTCTGGTCAGACCACTTCTGGAATATCATGTCCATTCTGCATTAAAATGCAGATTTCTAAATTTCTAAAGAAAGGGCATTGATAAATTAAAATGTATTTAAACCAAAATCGTGAAAGGAACTCAAACCCTGGAGCTGAAGGAACCAGTGATAGTTGACCTGGAGAAAGGAAGACTTCATGTGGGGCAAAGACACCATCTTAAGTATTCATAGGACTAACATTTTGAATAATAGTAATGGTGACATTTATGTCATACTTGTTTGGTTATTTTCAGTTGTGTCTGACTCTTTGTGACCTCATTTGGGGTTTTCTTGGCAGAGAAACTAGAGTGGTTTGCCATTTCCTTCTCAAGTTTATTTTACAGGTGAGGAAACTGAGGCAAACAGGGTTAAGTGACTTGTTCAGGGTCACACAGCTAGTAAAGTTGTCTGAGGCCTGATTTGAACTCAGGAAGATGTCTTTCTGACCCCTGGCCTGTCATCCCATCTGCTGTGCTGCTAGAGGTTTACAAAGATCTTAAGAGGAAGAAGACTTTTACTTATTTTATTGATCTCAGAGGGTAGAACTAGGAACAACGGATGGAAGTTGTATAGAAACTATTTTTAGCTCAATATTTATAAAAAAAAAACCTTTCAAATAATTACAGTTTTCCAGAAGATGAATGAACTGTTTTAAGAAGTATTGATTTCTCTGTAACACCAATTAAGAATGTTTACTAGAGTTATGACTTTGGGCAAGTCACTCAACTATTCTGTCTCTGCATCTATTCATCTGTGAAACAGGGATAATAACAGCACCTAATTCACAGGGTTGTTTTGAAGATGAAATGAACTAACATGTAAAAGTGCTTCATGAACCTTAAAGCACTATATAAATGCTAGTTATGATTAACTAGCTATTCTACTTTAAAAGAAATTCCTGATCAGCTATGAATTGGATTAGAGGTTCTCTCTTAGGTCTTTTCCATTTCTAGGACTCTGTCATTCAAAATCAGTTTTATGATTGGAAAGTGGCAAAGGTATTGATTTTTCCAAAAAGTGAAGCTAGTGGGATGTCCAGACTTAAATCAATAAGCCTGACTTGGATCCCTGGAAAATTGTAGAATCCATTGCAAAGTGATGGTTTGGGAACATTTAGAAAAGGATGCAGTTGTCACCAAGCACCACAGTGAAGTCTTCATGAATAGACCATGCCAGACTAAGCTCATTTCCCTTTTTGGCATGGTTGATAGACTGGTAGATCAAAGGAATATATGGATTTCAGCAAAGCATTCCACAGTTTCCCTCAGGATATCTCCATGGAATGAATGATGAGATGTGGACTTATAGTTCGGTGGTTTTGGAAAAGGTTGAAAGCACTCATTAATAGACTGACATAATTATTGACAAATCTCTAGTTGTATGCTCCTACAATCAGTCTTGTTTTCATGCCATTCTACAATTTTATCAATGACTCGAATGAAGACAAAAATGGCATGTTTATCAAAATTATAAATGAAACATAAAGCTGGAGGGCCCAGGTTTGAATCTCATTGCTAACTGCTTATATGATCTAAGAGAAGTCACTGAGTATCTTTGGGCCTCACTTTACTGCTCTGTGAAATTGAGGGCAATGGATTAGAACACCTCATTCTGTTTTCAGTTTTAGATCCCATGAATGAACAAGGTGGAGAGGAAGAGATAAGTTGAATGAGAGCATCAGGATTCTAAAAGATCTTAACAGACTAGAAGAATGGGCAAGATGTGAGAGAATGAATTTTTATAGGAATACAGTAAAGTCTAAAAACATAAATTGAAAAAGTAGAGAATGGAGGAGAGGTGGCTAGACACCCTAGTATAGCTCTATTTCACTTTCTCCTATGATATTTCTATTTCCTGCCTTTATCTTTAATATTACCTCTACTTAAAGACCGACACCAAGCCCCACCTACTCTATGACGATTTATCCACCAAAACCTCCCAGTGCAGAACCCATCTTCCTCCTCTGAACTTCAATGGCACATTTTGTTTGTATCACTCATTTGAGTAGTAAATTCCATATTGTCTTTATTATTAATGTTGCACAAAACACGAATAATAGCTACAATTCATATAATGCTTTAAGGTTTTCAAAGCACTTTATAAATATTATCTCATGTTATACCACAAACAGCAATGGGAAGTGAGTGTTGTTATTATACCCATTTTACAGATGAGGAAACTAAGAGGTTAAATGACTTGCTTGCAGTCACACATCTAATAAGTGTCTGAAGCTGGATTTGAACTCGTGTCTTCCTAACTCTAGGTTTAGTGTTCTATTGGCCACACCACCTCTATTAATAAGTATCTTGGGACAGATATTCAATTGCATTTACTTTGTATAGCCCTCTCTAGACACCAAGCACAGGAAACCAAGGTGTCAAACTCAAATAGAAACAGGAACCATTGGTCCATACATAAGGATCCCTGCAGGCTGAATATTGATTTAGTTTTCAAATGTAATGCTATGTCTTATTGTATTTTTATTTATTTTCTTAAATATTTCTGAATTACATCTTAATCTGGTTTGTACTGCCCCGGAGTATTTGACACCTCTGCAAAAAACAACCAATAAATACTTGAAAGATACTACTACTGCTCTATGGCATTTATATATCACCTAGGGGTTTGCAAAGTGCTTTACATGTATTTTCTTATGTGACCCACATAACAGCTCTGTAAGGTAAACTCTATACAAATTAAGTAACTGAGGCTAAAAGAGGTTAATTGACTTGTCCATTGTCATACCATTGGAATAGTCTAGGTGGGATTTAAAACCCTAGTCATTCTAAATCCAAGTCCACGATGCTGTCATAATTTAGTCATAGTTGAATGAATTAACTCCTTTAAAGATCTAAGGATAGATGCTAACATAATAGTAATGATAATAAACAATAGCATTTTATAGTGCTTTCTATCTCATTTGATCGTCACAGCAACCCTGGGATGAAGGTGCCATTATTGTGCCCATTTTTACAGATGAGGAAACTGAACATGGGAAAGGTTAAATGACTCAATCCAGGATCACACAGCTAGAAAGTGTCTGAGGAAGGATTTAAACTCATCCATATGTTAAAATGGGAAAACCCAAGACTCTGAGAGAGTTATGACCTATCCATATTTATGTTAGAGGGAGAAATGAGAAAATAGTTTCTCTTCAGCCTTCCAGGCCAGTGCTCTTTCTAGGAATAGTTTTGCTTTATCTAGGCTATGCTACTGTTTCTAATGTTGCACAATTTGCTCTCTTGTTTTGTTTCTGCCAGACATGAGCATCCAGGACATTAACCACCATCATTGCCTGGAAATTCAAAAATTATAGTGTCCATTTCTCATTCCATAGAACTGTTCTGAGATGCTAGGAATTGGTCTGGAGAGTACTCTTATTTTTGCATTTTCATTGTTCCTTTAAAAAAATCAAATAAGAAGTTTTTTCTTAATAACACAAAGCCAAAGACATCATTAATTTCTAAGAAATTATTATATGATATTCAACACAGATTTTCAAATGTAAGTGGTTGCTTTATGAGAAAAATGACTTAGATATGATTATCATTTTCTAGAAATCTATCCTAATTTTCTCTTTTAAAAATTATTTCCAAAGCTATTAGGAGCATTGAGATATTTAGATTTTTGGGTAAATGCGATCTTTATTAGAATTTGGAAGATGAAATACTCTTCAGCTACAGAAATGAAATAAAGACAATTGAAAGCAATTAATCTGCTATGATATAGTAGATTATTCAACGTCACAAAACAAATAAAACCAACCCCCAAATACAACCCTGAGCTAATTTAAAACATATACGAATCTAGTCAATAGACATATATAATTATTGTTGGAACTGGGAGATTTTAAAGAGAGGTAATTGGATATAAGTAAATCTTTTATTTATGTTTGGAATAAATAACAGTATATGGAGATCACAAAAGAGAAAAAAACCTGTTATAAACTCTCACTTGACACACATCTTATTAAATGCTTCTCCACTTATCAATGGGAAAATAGACTTAGTCTTTTGAACTAGCAACAAAAGAGCTAGTTTGGTTCCCCTTATTTTAATGCCAAATATTAATAATTCCTGGAATAATGTGCCCGAATGTGTAATGCCCCTAGGTAGGAGGATACTAATCCATATGTTTTTCTCACTAGAAGTTGAGCAAGATTTCATTTTTGATTTTTCATCATAAACCTTAGTATGGTATTTTTTTCTTCCTTCACCTCTTGTGGTCCTCTCAATCTGGAACATCCTTTTGCCCTTCTGGATCTAACTGATGAGTTCTTCTTTAGGCCTCCATTTTGGGAAAGGGCTCAGGCCAGCCATCCTTTATGCTCCCTCCCTCACAGCTCTGCTTCCGACTCTCTGCACTTAACCATCATGTCCATCCTCTCCTTTTCTCCTCTGCTTCTTCTACACTCCCCACCCCTATCCCAGCCCAGATCCCTTTTGTGTATTATTGTCTTTCAAGAGAATGTTAATTCCTTGAGAGTTTGGGACTGTCTTAATTTTTTCCTTTTCTTTTTATCCCCCAATGTTTAGCACATTGCCTGGCACATGGTATAAGTACTTAATAAATCTTACTGCCTAACTTGCTATCACTAGAACCCAGAACAGCTGAGTCCTGGGTCTTTGGGTAGAGACCCCATGTTAAGTATATAGCATAATCTACTCAGTGCCTTGACTATGATATGGCCAGAGGTAAATTATAACCCAGCTGTCCTGACTCAGCATTGTGGTTAGAATATATAATAGTTCCTCCGTATATGGGGGTATTCTAGTAGTTTTGTGTGTTTTGTGCTTCAGTGATATTGTGGTAATGTAGCCTGAGATGAAGAGATTGTCACTTCAGTCTTAAAAATTTGAGTTTCAGGGAAAATTTGTAATCTAACTCAGAATACATAAAGATGATCTCTCCTATCAGGATTTCCAAGGGGATAATGTCAGGATATAACATAATAGGTGGTTGCAACAAAATGTTCTAACCAATTGATTAGAACCATATTTTATTTTTAAATGACCTAAAATCAAACTTCCTTTCTCCTCCTCCCCTCTCCCCTACCATTTTTCTCTAATAATAGTCAGGGAAAAAGCAATGCCTTGCCCATAGTAGGTACCTAATAAGTGTTTATTGAATGAATGAATGAATGAATGAATGATATTCTAGAGAGACAACTAGATTTAGAAACAGAACACTTGGGTTGCTTACTTGCTATGTGGCCTTGAGCAAGTAACCTTAACTATCTGGGCCTCAGTTTCCTTATCTGTAAAATGAGTAAGTTGAGCCAGCTATTATCTTAGGTTCCTCCTGGCTTTACATTTAGGATAACATTTTTTTTCCCCAAGTAGCCAGTGAGTAACCCCATGTCAGGTGAAGAGTACAAAATGTCATGGAAAGTCTTTTTTTCCTTTATAGTATGGCATGGTGGGTGAAGATCTGGCCTTAGAGCCAGGAAGGACTGAGTTCAAGTTTTACCCATGACCCCTAATAGTTGTATGATCAGCACATCACCTAAGCTCTCAATGCTCTAGCAAATGTCTAAGACAGCAGATTGTAGAGGATTTACTGACGGCAATGGTAGAGTGTATTCTGATGAAATCACAGACCCATTCTCTACTCTTATCTCTAACTGTAAAAAGCTGAAAAAAAAGCACCAGATTTTCAGGAAGCATTGCTTAAGAAAATTACAGGTTACTGGAGGGTGGTTGTTAGCAGTATTATACAAAAGGTCACATAGTATTTTAATGGTGAATTGTTCATAGTTGACAAGTTTGGAAAGGTTGAGAGCCTCTATATAAGAGTCAGATTATTGTAGATTATATTTCCAGTTTATCAGCCTGAGAAGAAAAGAAAGAAAAATTAAATATTTTAATAGACTGTGATGAATGTTGGTAAAAAGGTCACAAGATCATGCAGGGGTCATGGATGAATATCTGTCAAATCTATTAAGGGTTAAGAGATAAAGAACTAAGCTTCAATTCAGTTTTAATGGATCACTAGACCAATAACTGGTGCCAGTTTGATAGTCACTGACACAGTGATCATCTCCATGAAATCTCCCTTGATCCATCCCCAAGCTGAAAGTAATCTCTCCTTCCTCCATTTTCCCTAGGTCCCTTTGTGTGTATTTTTACATTAACCCTATCACTATTTATACTTGTTCACTTGTGTTCCATAACACCCTATTAGATTATGCCCTCTTTGAGGGAGTGTCATTTTTCTACCATGATTTAGTGAATAAAGCACTTGACTTAGAGTCAGGAACATCTCAACAAAACACTGCTTTGGTAAGATGGAATTCATGCTTGACAGACTTTGGCTGTTACTTTCACTTTCAAGTCTGATATATTCCCCTGATTGCTATGCTAACAACTGGTACCCAATTGTTCCTTTCATGCATGTGACACCTCAGATGGGATATGTATGAAAGAAACCATGGAATTCAATTAAATATAACAAGCATTTATTATGCTTCTACTCAGTGCAAAGTATTGCAGTAGGCCCAGGAACTACAAAAGCAAAAAGCAAAAGAGACCCTGGACATGCACACAGATAGGGAAGTAGATAGAAGCGACATTTTCCACTTGGCACCTCAACTCTCCTTGTTTCTGAGTTGCACAAAGGCAGGAGATCTTTACTGCCATCAGTTTCTTCCTATTTCTGTATATTGTGGGGACCAGGTCAAGTGAGTGGACGAATGACTTGCTGAGCTTTAATTTACTTCACAAAGAAATATCCATAGTACTTTGTGTAAAAATCATGAACAACGCAAAACAGGACAAAGATCCTCTCAAATGCTTATTCATTGGAACAATATCCTGTCTTCTTTCCAAATGATGCATTATGTTTTTCTCATACAATCATATACTATGTGGTACCAGTCAGGACCAGGCAGGATTTGACTCAGGGAATGCTAAAGAGACACTTTCTTGAGGGTTTTGTTATTGTTCAGCTGTTTCCAACTCTTCATGACCCCATTGGGTTTTCTTGGTGAAGATCCTAGGATGGTTTGCCATTCCCTTCATTTTACAGATGAGGAAACTGAGGCAAACAAGGTTAAGTGACTTTCCCAGTGTCATATAGCTAGTAAGTGTCACCAGATTTTAATTCAGGAGGATGAGTCTTTCTGATTCCAAACCTAGCACTCTATCCACTACACAACCTAGTTGCCCTTCATGGGGGGTGGGGAGACAGGGAGGAGCTCACACCTTTCCTCCTTAGGAAATTCTGGCAGAGGGGTGAGGACTTTGTTGGGGAAGGGAGGGAACAAACAAGCACCTACTATGTGTCAGGAACAGTGCTAAGCACTTTATAAATATCTCATTTGAAGCAAAGAGTTACTCTTTGACTTAGGCAAATGGCAGTTCCTTCTCCATATTCTGGGAGCTACACAGTTTGGGTGGTTTGCCTCCCCCTGCCTGACTGTTCTCTGTATGAATGACCCTTGAAAGCTCTTCACACCCTAGCTTTCCTGTTGTCTTAGACCTTACACCCCAGCATGTACTCTTTGACCCAGTAACGCTTGTCTCCTTGTTATTCCATGAACAAGAGACTCTATCTTTGGGCTCTGGATATTTTATCTGGTTCTCCCCCAATCTCTCTTTCCTTATCTCTTCCTACTGGTTTCCTTGGCTTCTTTTTTGTTGTTCTGTACAACTCTTCATGACTCTATGGACCACATCACACCAATACAGTCCCAATGCCAATACCAATACTTATTGTTTTCTTGGCAAAGATATTGGAGTGATTTGCCATTTTCCTTCTCTAGTGTATTAAGGCAAACAGAGATTAAGTGATTTTGATTAGGTCAGGGATACATAAAATGTAGAGCTCAGGAGTTAGGGGTGCACGAGACCCCAAAATACCAACATGCTGGGTCCTGCCAAATGAATTTGACTCAAGCCTTCTCTCAACCAAAGAAATGAAAAGTTTATTAAAGGTTCCCCATAATGTGTAGACTCTTAAGGAGCCGAGGCTTGTGTATGTATCTGTGATGCTTGTACTGGACAAGTAGGCCAGAACCATCTGACACAGAGTAAGTCTGAGCTAGATAATTCTCTGGCACCTTCATGGAGGCAAGATGGGTCTGATATACAGAAAGTTTGTGGGACAGATCCAGGGGTGGTCTAGAGGAGGAGTTTGGGGAGGATCTTCAGGAGGAGTCAAATGAGGTCAGACTCCAATAATGAGAGATTAAGGGTGGGAAATAGCTGGAGGCCACCTGGGGATGACAGACAATGGAGGGCTAGGCTAGTGACAGAGATGTGGGCTGAGCTATAATGAAAGGCTTAAGGCCCAGGCTAATACCTCATCAAATAGGAAGATTCAAGGAGAATTCAAGAGAGTTCCCAGAGCCTATAACTCACCTTCCTAACTCCAGGGGTAGTGTTCTATCCACTGTACCACCTAGCTGCTTCCTTTAAGTCTCACTTAAAATCCCATCCTCTACAGGAAGCCTTTCTAAATTATTATTAATCCTAGTGTCTTTCCTCTGTTAATTATTTCCTGTCTATACTATATGTAGCTTGCTTGTGTATATATATATATATATATATATATATATATATATATATATATATATATATATATTTTTTTTTTTTTTACTTCTTGTCTCTCCCACTATATTGTGAGCTACTTGAGGGAGGGGACTGGTTTTGGCCTCCTTTTGTATTCCTAGCATTTGGCACAGTGTTTAGCACGTGGTAGGAGCTTAATACATGTTTATTAACTGACTAAATGGATCTGTAGAAGGGAATGCTATTGTCTTGGGAGAAGGTACATTGTCTTATTTGACCTTTATACCTAGAAGGGCACTTTCCCACATAAGAAGAGAGAAAATAGAGCCCAATTCACCCAAGTGGGCATCCTAGCAGCGCCAGATGAAATACTTTACCACCATTACAGGATCAGCTATTGAAGACTCTGACATCCAATGCTGTCCAAGGAGCAAGGTCTGTGGTAAGCATTCTGTGATTATGCGGGGTTGATGAGAGGGTGAAGTGGGCTAAAGGCATGTAGTACTTTGCTGTTAATTCTGTTAAGAGTCATTGAGAGGCTCATATGTATCTGACAATTACCTGTAATGATGTGCTGTGAAATGGAAAACAACTGAGGGGGGCCATTTAAAGAATCATGTCCTGATAATGTTCTTTCAGAGGATCATGTTTCCGTATAATAACATACAGGAACAAGAACAACTGCTCATAGGAAAGGCTTTGAAAATGGAAAATAATCTGAGATTTCCTTTGAAGCCACTTGCAGTTTGGCATTTGGAGCCACTCCATGGGGGCATGGAAGTTCAACTTTACAATCACTTGAGCAGCTAAAGTTGATGGAATCTAGTAGAGAGAGTATTGCATGACCTTGGGCAAATAAGTTTAATAACCCCTGGGCCTCAGTTT
This sequence comes from Gymnobelideus leadbeateri, assembly GCA_011680675.1. Taxonomy (NCBI): domain Eukaryota; kingdom Metazoa; phylum Chordata; class Mammalia; order Diprotodontia; family Petauridae; genus Gymnobelideus; species Gymnobelideus leadbeateri. The sequence continues at coordinate 11,014 of WOXC01007523.1, read as the reverse complement.
TCTCATCTGTAAAATTAGGGGAGTAGGGCCAGATATCCTCTGGGATCCCTTCTAATTCTATGTCAATGATCCTGTGACTAAATAATGCTGTGACCTCTTCTGGCAGTGCATGTAACATTCCACACCTCTGGTTCACCACCTGGGAGGAACTTTTAAAGCATTAACTCTCTATCACTTTGTTAGTCTTAGAGATAACAAGGGTAGGAGTGAGTTCACTTCACCTTTACCTCTATAACAAAATATGCACCGGGCTTGGTTACTGCTTATTGCATGTTATAATTTTTTTCCATCTCCCAAATTCATTGAAGGGGAAGAAAATAAATATTTATTATGTGCCTTTATTAAATACTTTACAAATATTATCTTTGATCCTCATGACAGCCCTGTTAAAGGTAAGAAGTAGGTATTATTTCCATTTTAGATGTAAACTGAATCCCAAACCCCTTTGGTATGGGACTCTCTCTTCATTGGTGGACATTAATGTCTGGAGACTGCTCCAGGTGACAGTTTTGGTGAGAATGGGAGAGAAAAGTCCCATATCTTTAGTTTCTTCAGGTTTTCCAGGCCTTCTGGGAACCTACTGTTGAGGTTTAGGGGTGGTGGGACCCCAGAATAATGACATGCAGGTCCTGCCCAAATGAATTCGACCTGTCTTATTTCAGCCAAAGAAAAACAAGGTTCATTAAACCTTAGTCTAAGGTGGGTGTGATTCTAAATATCCACCATATTGGCCAGATTTCTAAGGTATCTAAGTATTGGCTAGACTCTTAAGGGAATCTGAGAACTTTCAATGAGGTAAGATGGATCTTAAATACAGAAAAACTGTGGGAGGGATCTAGGAGTGGCCAAAGTAGTCTGGGGTGACTGGAGGAGGGGTCTAGGGAGGATCTTGATGGGAGTGGCCTTTACTCTGTATCATCTGATATATGTTCTCATGTATATTTTCTCTGACTTTGGCTCGTTTTCATTTTGGATAAAGGAATTTCTTCACTATTGGTTTTGTGTGTATTGACTGTGGAACTAGTATTTATTTGGTGGGGGGGGTCAAGCCTCTGATATAGGGGTTCTCTTTTCCCCATTAATAAATAACAGTCAGAAGTTTAGCTTGGACCTGGAAACTATTTCCACTATACTAACAATTTTTAAGGGAGCAGATACATAATTCTAGCCTGATACCCCCTCTCTCTGAGGAGAAAAAGATTAGCCAGCCTCTGTTCTCCAACCTTCTTCTTCCCCTCCAGGTAGGAACTTTAAGAGAAAAAGAGCACTGTCAGTGAACCTGTAAAACATAGTACTTTTAAATAGCTATAGGAGTTCTACTGTTATACTTTGTCATGTATAGATTGCTGTTATACGTTTATAGAAGGCTAGATATGTTCAAATAAAAAGAAATTATCTTACTTTTTGGAATAATATTCTTTATTATTTTTAATCAACAAAATGAAGCCAAATATTTGTGACTAGTAACCTAATCTTATCTAGGATCTTTAACCTAATTATCCTCTTAGTAGCTTTAATCTCTTCTGAAAACAATATACCATGCCAGGTAGTTTTACACTATTCTTAAATATCACTCAAAAATATTTTTCCATCTCCTGAAACTTGATCAAGTATATTGTAAAAGGCCTTTGCCTCCCTTTCCTCCTGGAAATTTAAATAGAAGTTATAGAGAGTGTTTCCTCTCTTTGTTTAGCTGCTGTAATTGTGTGCTGAAATCCCACAGACCATAGCATTTACTAAATCAGGCCTCCGAATTATCCCTAGTTAGCAGGTACTCCATTTTCTCCATAATTTACCAATGCCTATAAATATGGTTTCCACAGTTAATAGGTGACCATTTACTGAGCTGAACCACTGTCTCTCTCTAGTACAACAGAGTAACAAGAGATACTTTATACTATATGAAGAAAAGTCCCTCCCCTCCCACCTCCCTAAATTATAAGGTTTTCCTGATTCTTTTTCAGAGTCGATGGGAGAGAATTAACATGCTGGAGAAATGCTGGGAAACTTTACACGGTGTCTTCTGGTCCAAAAACATAAATAGGGTGTAAATAACCCAGTGTGTACATGGATACAGCCAAACCCCATGTGAGGTTGCATAATTATACTAAAGCTTTGCCAGCTTTCTAAATACAAAGTGGAACAATTTTGAAAAACACAGGCCATGTCCATGTGCCATAGATGACCTTAATGGCAGAGCTGGTTTGCTCATTTCCCACCATCTTCATAGTCAGTTCTAATTCCTGTAGCCACAAGTATTTTGTAGTGATCCTCACATTCAGATCACAAAGCTATGATCAGTTTATAGAGATCTGATGATGTTAATAAAGAAATTTCAAAACATCTGATGATGTAAATAAAGAAATTTCAAAGTATCTACAGATATCCTGTGGAAACTAGGTTTTGTATAGTAAACCTGGAGTAATTAGAATGCTCTGAGAATTAGGTTTTCTGGTTGATTTCAATTTCTGGCTAACTAATGTTTGTTAAAAAAAATCAATTATAGAAATCCAATGACAGACATCAATAACACAATCAGTCAACCCAATAAGCACTGATTAAGTGTTTTTAATGTGCCAGGTAGGGGTGCTAAGTGCTTGAGATACAAAGAAAACAGCAAAAATAATCCCTGTCCTCAAAGATCATCTTACATTACAGTGGAGGAGATAACATATACAGAAATCAACATGTACAAGATAAATATAGAGTATATAGAAGGTAGCAAAAGGGGGAAGGATTTATTAAGTAAAGGGATGAGGTAACTTGAAGTTAATCTTAAAGGAAGCTAGGAAATTTATAAAGTGGAGGTTAGGAGGGAGAGAATTCCAGGTATAAGGAATAACCAGTGTAAAGGCAAAGAGATGGGAGATGAGTGTCATATGTAAATAATAGCAAATACTCCAGTATGGAATGGGAATAGAGTTTGTGGAGAAGAATAATGTGTTAAAAAGACTGAAAAGATAGAAAGGGGCCAGTGTGTGAAGACATCTGACTGGGTAGCAGTGCAAAAAAATCATTTATTCATTCAGCAACAGTTTATTAAGTACTTGTTATACACATTTAAGTACTGACTGTGAATAAACATGGAGTAGTGGATGGAATGTTGGAGTCAGAATTACTTGGGTTCAAATCTTGCCCCCTCCTTATTATCTACGTGACAATGGTCAAGTAAGAATTTTTCTGAGCCTCAGGCAACTCTCTGCAAAGTTATAGATGAGTTTAATTCTTTGCCATTAGAAGTAGTTCCCAGGGTGGCTAGGTGGCACAGTGAATAGAGCGCCGGCCCTGGAGTCAGAAGGACCTGAGTTCAGATTCGGCCTCCGACACTTAATCCACACAAACAAAAACCTAGCCGTGTAGCCTTGGGCAAGTTACTTAACCCCAATTGCCCTAAAGGGGCGGCTGGGTGGCGCAGTGAGTAAGAGTGTCGGCCTTGGAGTTGGGATGACCCGAGATCAGATCTGGCCTCAGAAAATGAGCACCCACACATAAATAATGACTAGCCGTGTAACCTTGAGCAAGTTACTTAACCCCAATTGCTTAAAAAAAAAAAAAAGTAGTTCCCATACCAATGAAATAATAGATCCTCCACTTATTTAATCACATGCAAAGCATTATGTTATATTAGTCATTGAGGAAAAAAGAATAATAACTAAGACAAACCTGGTCCACATAACGCTTAAAATCAATTCAGCAGATTTGTGAATTCTAGTTGCTTCTACTAATACAGTCATCCCTCAACATTCACAGTTTCCACATCATTGGCTTTGATTATTGATGGGTTGGCCATCAATAATTTAATGAGAATTTTTGGAGATTTGTAGCACACTGCAGAAAATCACAGGTGACATGAGAATGTAAAGAAAACTAAAAAAATTTAACATCATAAATGTATAAATACTATGTATTATTAATCTATTTTATCACTTACTAACATAAGTACACATATGCAAATTTATTATAAAGTTACATTTTGTTAAAGCTACATACTTTCTTTGATGATGCATCCTCATTATCTCTCTACCATCTAGACATAGTCTTATGATTTTATCAGCAGTGATCTTTTTATCTTGTGCTTTTCATTGAAGGAAATCCCTCAAGCAGTTGCTGCAGCTACTGCAAAAACTGCATAGTATGTAAGATACTAATCTCCCTCTTGTAGAAAAAGCCTTTTTAATGGGTGCAGTGTGTGGTCTTACTTGTTTTGTGTATTAAGTAAATATGATCAGTATTTATTATTTAGAAATAAAGGTTTGGGGAGGAACCTACAGTTATTCAAGGTTTTTCACGTTTGAGGAGGTCCTGTGTCCCTAATCCCCATGAAGGTCAAAGGACAATTATATATGCTAGTTTTAACGAATATTATGAGATATCATTCATCTTTCATCTCCTTTTAATGAATATTATGAGATATAATTCATTTTTCATCTCCACTTCTGAGAAATTGAACAAACTGGCTGACTCCTTTTCTTCCTTGTCCTTTCCTCAAAAGTGGGTCTTCTCCATGATCATGTCCTCAACCTTTTCCTCTATTCTCTCAATATATTAGATACTCATTCCACACCTATGGATTCTATCATCACTTTGTGAAACCAGAGGACAATGAAGCTTCTAGCCTTCAATATAATGAGGCCCCATAAAATAGAGCGCTATAAAATTTGCCTGCACTGCCAGTTCATGTCCAAAGATGCTTGAGAGCATTTGTCTCTTTGCCATAGGTAACTCAAAGGTCTCTTTTCCCCTTGTATGCTTACTAATTGGGCAGACCACTGGAAGCTGGGAGCTTCTTTTTGTCACCTGAACTATCTGAATTACAGAGCTATTTGTCACTGTATTTAACTTTTCAAGAAAATATTCATTTGCAGTTACTGGTTCTGTAGAGTTCATGTCCTCCCCATCATGAGTTGGGCAAAAGTGATACCTCTGGAAAAAAAGCAACATATCTTTTCCTTTTTCCTCCTTTATGTGAACAAATTCCGTAGCAGGAGTTCTTGTGTCTAAAGAAATTGTATTGGCCTTCTCAGCTGTCTTCTTGCTCTACCATATAAAGCATTTCATTTGGAATTTCCCACATACTTTTATACAGTTGACTCTCAAGCTGCTGTTGTTGTAGTTTTAATCTCTATCTCTGATCTTCTGTCAAATTCCAAAACCACATTCCTAATTGCCTGCTGAATTGTCTACCTGCAAGTCCTACAATATGAGTCTAGTTGTAGCATGGCAAGGCACTGGCTCATTCATGCTGGTATTATCTCTCAGGATCATGTTGCTTGACATGGCATCCAAATACCATTTCTCGCTATAGACTGATTCACTTACTCCCAACTGGCACTTCAAGTAGCAGTTCTAGTGAAGAATGGATGGCTTCTAGATGGGGGACAACCATATGGTGATAACATAATCTTAGTGTTCTAGAGGCAACTTTGTGTTTTGGGAATACATTCATAACCATTTGACATTATGACTCCTGAGCCCCTGCTGGAGTTTATTCCCACTTATAGAAAGTATTCACAATTACACTGTTAACTCTTAAAGATGAAATGTTTACGAAATAATAACACAAGGACAACAAATAATCATAACATAGTATCTATGAGCTTCAAAAGTTGAGAAGGGCCTCCAGAAATTCATTAAGTGGAGATAATGGCAGAATAACCACTGCAGTAAGGCCTGGTGAGGAACCAGTCCTGATGAATTACCAGCAGTGAATCAATCACCTGTTAGTCAATATATTGTATATTGCAAATAAAAGAGGAGCCCTTCCATAAGCTGCTATACCAAGAAATAAACTTGTTCAGAGAAGTGGTTGATAGTCACCACTTCGAGTTTGAATCTACTTTTCCCAAGGAATAAGTTGGCAGAAGAGACTGAGCTTTCTGTTTTGGAGATTTTTTTTTTTTATTATTACTTGGGTTCTTATATTGTCTCAGTAAAGATACTTTTATAAAAACTAATTGATGTTAATTGTTTAAGTAATATTGGGAAATTGTTAATTTGGAAGAACATATTAGATGTGGGTTCAAGAGTAATAATGTTAGAAAGATAACCCTAAAGTTTCAAAGTTGACCCTAGAACCCAGATGAGAAATGTAATAGCCAAGTTCTGGTCAATGTGGATTGAAAGAATGAGTCCAGAATCTATGTATTACTTCACAAATGCCCTTCATCAATGGGAACTTTTTTTTCTTATGTGAATGTCATTTTTTTCTGCCCCTTTCAGCAAGTAAAATGTACACATAAAAAATGGTTGTTATCTTACAAGTATATAGATTCATATAATTTTAAAAATCTCATGTCATTTAACCCAAATTCACACTAAAACTTGACATTGACTTTGAACACAATATGCTAAATTTGAATTTATCTTCTTTTTTGATATCTCATTCTCCTTTATTCCTCCACTCCCAATTCAATGTTTCCAAATCTGAAGGTGAAAGGTCATGCTTTATCTGGAACACATTGCATTTAATTCTGGGTTGTATTGAATGACTTTTAAGCTCTCATCTAACTTTGCAGTTCTGAATGTCAAAGATCATTTTGTTATATTATAGACATGGGAAATGTAAGAAATAGGAGATGTAGGAGATAGTATGTGGGCCATAGCTTAGAAACATTTAAAAAAAAAATTTAACTCCTGATATCAGCTTGTTTTATGATTTACTTCCTCCTGAAAGCTAAATGTAGCAAAAAACACAAATACCCCTCCCTGTTTCTCTTTTTCCTCTCTCCTTTCTACCCCAACCTTTCCTTACATTTGTGTGTGAAAGAGAATAGAAATGGCAGTGCCGCATGAATGAAAGCTACCTGAAGTCCCAGGACAGATCATATTGGCTCTCATTCTAGGCTGTGTGGTACCCCAAAAGACTGATTCTGTTACATTGGGTGGGACCACAATATTATGTAACTGGAGGTTTTGGGGCTTTAGAAATGTGAGATTTCACTTCTGAAAGTTTGCAAATAAATACATTCTCTTTGGGTTAGAAAACACTGGACAGATATAATTGCCATTTCATGCTTTTAAAAAAAGGATTGTGGTTTTTGGAGAGTATGTACATTCTTTTGGTTACAATAGTAGCTTACACTTATATAGTCTCTTTTTTTATGTTTACAAAGCACTTCAAAGACATCAAATCTGTGAATAAGCAAGGAGAAATGTTATTGTACCCACTTTCCAGATTAGAAGAGAGGTTGAAAGACTGGCTTAAGACCAGACAATTAAGATCTTTCATTTACATACTACTTTGTACCTTGTTGATAGGGTGTAATTTCATGCACTATGCCACATATTCCTGGAAATGGTATAAGAAATACTTAATTCTGGGGATGATGTGCAATGTAAAAAGCATATATGTCTTGATCTTTAAGTTAGATATCTCATCCTTTCCTTCCATATCTTTCCCATCTCCACCCCCAATGTTATGCATGCATACCTATATTAACCCAACCTGAACCTGCAAGATGAATACTTGATCCTGTTAGAATTCAGACATGTTTTGTTTTTTTTAAATCCTTTTAGTCTACACACTCTTGCTTTATTTACCCTTATCAGTTTCTGTCAAGGGTAACATTAGCTTGTCAGTTGCCCATGTTCATGTCCTCAGAACCATCTTTCCTACATTTATCTGTGTACATGTTGGATCACCTTAGAGTACAAGTTTCTTGAAAGCAGAGTCTGTTTCATTTGTGTCATTGTTCTCAAGCACCAACATAAAGGGCTAATAAATATTTGTTGAATGCAAATGAGTGCCATATACACCATCACTAATGTGATAGGAGCAATATCCTAACTCCTCCCCCCATACGAGTTAGGTCGGTTTTTGTTTTTCTCTAAAAGGTATGGAAGTGTTTGTTTTATTCAATAAATGTATTTTTTTTTAAGGTATGGAAACATTCCCTAAAACTTGGTTAGGTCAGGTAACTAAAGGTCAAGATGGCTGATATTACCTCTTCATTGACCACATACCAAACAGCTACAAAGAATACTAGAAGGGGTGGCTAGGTGGTGCAGTGAATAGAGCACCCGCCCTGGAGTCAGGAGGACCTGAGTTCAAATCTGCCCTCAGACACTTAACACAAAAACTAACCATGTGACCTTGGGCAAGTCACTTAAGCCCAATTGCCCTCCAAAAAGAAAAAAAAAAGAATACCAGAGACATTTTAAAGCTTGACCAGTGGATCATCAAAGTAACACAGGCAAGTGAACTTCATTCAGCTGAATACACTTGATATATCTTCAATGTCTATCCTTTATTTTTTTAAATATCTTTCTGCTCTTATGGTTGAATAAATCCTTTTTTTTTTGGCTTTTAAATGACTTATAAGTATTTCATTTTGTTCTAATATTCAACTCATGCTACCGAGAGTCTAAACTGAGTCTAAGACCAGCTCAGTGGAGCAGTGGGCAGAGTGCTGGGCCTGGAGTCAGGGAGACTCATCTTCCCAAGTTCAGATCTGGCCTCAGATGTTTACAGGCTGTGTGACCCTGGGCAAGTCACTTAACCCTCTTTGTCTTAATTTCCTCATATGTAAAATGCACTGGAGAAGGAAATGAAAAACTTCCAGTATCTTTGCCAAAAAAATCCCAAATGAAGTCATGAAGACACTGACATGACTGAAAAGCAACTAAATAATATGAATCTGGTCTAGTGCAGAGCAAGCAGTTCCCTTTTTACCTGGTGAATCTTTATTTGTGGGACTCCATGGTGTTGGTTTGTTTAGCTTCTATACAGTCTTTGTGTGCCTTTTAACCTGATGCACACATATGGATATTGTATATATACATGTGTGTACACATACATACATATATGCATATGTATATATCAGAACTCTTCTAGTATGTTTTTTCTTTGTGGACTTCTGGCTCTTGTATGGTTTTCAGAATTATTTACTCAGTCTTACTTAATTTGGAGGTTCTCAGTAGCCAGAAACTGGATACTTTTAAAAACTAAAAGCAAATTGCTTTTAATAAAACAGGCTATTTATGTTTGTTCCCATTATTTTTGTTGAAGAGTCTTTGTTCCTGTAGCAACACTCCTCTGAGTAAGCTACCCCATAAAAAAGAGAGTACCATGGAGAAACATGCCTCCTTCTTCTTGGCAGAAGGGTTTTGATTATAGCTGCAAAATCAGCCATATGTTGACAGACATGGCCCATGTGCTTCCAAATCAATCAATAAGTATTTGTTTAGCCCCTATTATATGCTAGGCAATGTGGGAGGCACTGGGGATACAAATTCAAAGAATGAACTAATCCATCCTCTCAAGGAGCTTACATTCTCACAGATGAGACAACAAGTGCATATCGAATAACATGAAGGATAAACAAAAAAAGATTAAATACAAGGTAGGGAAGGGTAGAGGGTACTAGGAGTTGGAAGAACCACTAAAAATTTCATGCAAAAGAGGGTAATTTGATCTCTGTTGTGAGAGTCTGGCTCATAAGAGACCAAGTGAGAAGGGAGCACATTCCTCATCACCACCCTCCGATTAGACAATGGGCTTGTGAACTCCCAAACCTCCGTTTAGAGAGGAAGCTTGGCTCAGTCCCTCATTTTTCACTGAGCAGTTCTACTGTGGGATTTTCCTGACTTCTCCACTGTGTGCCTATGTCATGCCCCACTTCACCTTTTTAGCCTCCTTGTACATGTTGTCTTCTGTATTGTTAACTGCTTGAGGGCAGGAATTATCTTCCTTTTTTTTGTATCTGCATCTTGAGCCCTAAGCACAGTTGCTGGCACATAGTAGGCCTTAATAAATATTTACTGACTGACTGACTGATTCCAGCAATTCCAGCAACAAAAACAGGAGAAAGAACATAGATGTTGTAAGGAGCAGAGAGATAGAGTTTGGCTGGATTGTAGATTGTGTGAGGGTGAGTAATATTCAAAGAGGCTGGAAAAATAGGCTGAGGGCAGGTTGTGAAGGGCTTTGAAACCTTAATGCAGGAGTTCATATGTTATCCTGGAGGCAATGGGAAGTCATGGCATATTTTGGGTACGGCTGTGACATTGTCAGATATGTGCAAGAGAAACTTTTGGAAGATATGTGGAGGGTGGATTGGAGTGGTGAGAAACTTGAGGCAAAATCATTGCAAAGCTATTGCAATAGGCTAGGTCAGGAGTTGATAAACTATCCCAGGCCCAAGGGCCAAATCTTGCTTTCTGCCTATTTTTGTTCGTTCTGCAAGCTAAGAATGATTTTTACGTCTTCAGATGCAATAAAACTTTATTTAAGAGTGTAAAAGCCATTCTTAGCTCCAGGGCAATAAAAAAGTCACCCACAGGCCAAAGTTTACTGACTCCTGTTCTAGGTGATAGGTGATGTACTCATGTGCTGGCTTCATGAGAAGAAAGAATGAGTCACATGTGAAAGATATACATGTATAAATGGTAAAACCCAACTAATTTGAAATGTGGGGTGTTAGAGAATTAAGAGTTATGATAATGTAGAATTCATTCATCTGGGATACTTGATACCTTCAACAGATATAGGGAAGTTTAGAAGAGGGTAGGTTTTAGAAGGAAGATAATGAATTCTCTTTTGGACATCTTGTATTTCAGATTCCTCCAGAACATCCAACCTTAAATGTTCAATATGTATTTGGTGATATGAAACTGAAACTCAGGGGGAGAGACTGAGGCTGAATGTATGAATTTGTGAGTCATTTAATTGAGATCACAATTAAATGCATGGGAACTTGTTAGGTCACTGAGAGAATATAGAGGAAGGAGAGAAGAGAGCCCAGGACAGAGTTTTGGGGAGCACCCACCATTAGGGAGAATGCCCAAAGGAGATTGAAGAATGGTTAGTTGGGTAGAAGGTGAACAATGTTATAAAAACCCAGAGAAGTGAGAATCTCTGGGAGGAGGGGGTGATTACAAGGGTCAGGCGCAGCAGAGAAGTCAAGAAGAATATGGACCAAGAAAAGGTCATTAAAATTGGCAAAGAGATCCTTATTAACTTTGAAGAGAGCAGTTGAATGATGAGATCAGAAGCCAGATTGCAAAAAATTGAGGT
>WOXC01007522.1:0-48898 GCA_011680675.1 Gymnobelideus leadbeateri | reverse complement strand
AGAAGCATTTCCAATAATATCAGGAGTGAAACAAGGGTGTCCACTATCACCCCTCTTATTCAATCTGGTACTAGAAACACTAGCAGTAGCAATTAGAGAAGGAAAAGAAATCAAAGGAATCAAATTAGGCAAAGAAGTGACCAAGCTATCACTCTTTGCAGATGATATGATGATATACTTAGAGAATCCTAGAGAATCAAGTAAAAAACTACTTGAGACAATAAATAAATTTGGCAAAGTTGCAGGATATAAAATAAACCCTCATAAATCCTCAGCATTCCTGTACATCTCTAATGAGACTCAATAACAAGACATAGAAAGAGAAATGCCATTTAACGTCACTGTAGACATTATAAAATATTTGGGAATCTACTTCCCAAAACAAACCCAGGATCTATATGATCCCAACTACAAAACACTTCTCACACAAATAAAATCAGATCTAAATAGTTGGAAAAATATCAATTGCTCATGGCTGGGTCGAGCTTATATAATAAAAATGACAATTTTACCCAAACTAAGCTATATATTTAGTGCCATACCAATCAGTTTACCAAAAAAAACTACTTTGTAGAGTTCGACAAAATAACAACAAAATTATTTGGTAAAACAAACGGTCTAGAATATCAAGGGAATTAATGAAAAGAAACGCTAGGGAAGGTGGACTAGCTATCCCAGATCTTAATCTGTATTATATAGCAGCAGTCATCAAAACTGCTTTGTACTGGCAGAGGTGTAGAGTAGTGGTTCAATGGAATAGATTAGGTGCAGGAGACCCAACAGTTAATGAATATAGTAATTTATTGTTCGATAAACCCAAAGAACCCAGTTTTTGGGATAAGAATGCACTGTTTGACAAAAACTGCTGGGAAGACTGGAATACAGTATGGCAGAAACTGGGCATAGAACATTTTCTAACATCATATACCAAAATCAAGTCTAAATGGGTGCATGATCTAGGTGTAAAGGATGATACTGTAAGCAATTTAGGAAAGCAAGGAATCGTTTACCTGACAGACTTGTGGAGAGGGGAAGATTTTAGGACCAAACAAGAATTAGAGTGCATTATAAAATGCAAAATGAATAATTTTGATTACATTAAATTGAAAAGCTTCTGTACAAACAAAGCCAATGTAACCAAGATCAAGAGGGAGGTGGGAAATTGGGAAAGAATTTTTTTTTTTGATTGAAAAGTATATTTTTATTTTTTATTTTTTTTAAACAAATACTTTATTAACTTTTGTTTTACATCATTCATTTCTGCCAGATTTTGAGTTACAATCATTTTCCCCCCATTATTCCCCTACCCAACCTCCCAGAATAGCAGTCCCACAAGATATCGCTTCCTCCGATCTGCTCTCTCCCATACCTTCTCCCATACCCCCATCGACTTTTCCATTAGAGGAAGATAAATCTTTGTGTCCCAATGCCTGCACATCTTATCTCCCAATTATAGGCAAAAGAGTATTAATAATAGTATTTATATATATATTTGAAACATTTAATGTTACGACCTTGAATTTCAGACCCATTTCCTTCCTCCTTTGTCACCCATTCCTTCTTGGGATATAAGTAATTCAGTATATGTTGTACATGTCTAGCTCTGCAAAACATTATCATAGTAGATATATTGTTCAAGGCTGCTTATAATTCCCTCCCACTCATCCCACCCCCCACCTGGTCCATTCCCTACATGATCCTGTCCCTCTTCTATAGTGGGTACTTCCAACCTCCCCTCCCCCAAGGATGCCCTCCCATCCATCATCCCTCCTCTCATCCCTCCCTTATCCTGCTGCAGGTTGAGATATCCCATTTAGTATGTATGTCATTTTCTCCCTGAACCAAATTCAATGTGAATGTGGTTTTGCCTTTTTAGCCTTCCTTATTCTCCCCCTCCTTTGCACCCACTTCCCCTACATGACATAGTTTACCCTACCATGTCTCTCCCCATCTCCTCTTGCCACTTTCCTCTCTCACCTCATAATTTCATCCCTTGAGCACTCTCCCTTCCCAACAAAATCAACCTATGCCCTCTATCCATATATAACTGAACTATACACACACATTCACATATGTATTCGTATGACCACACCCCCCTTCTTCCATTATTTTCATAGTGGGAAAGATATCATCAGTCACAGATATTGCTTTTCCATATAGGAATGTAAATAATTCAACTTTGATAAGTTCCTTTTGATTTCTTTTCCCTGATTACCTTCTAGGCATCTCTTGCTTCTTGTGTCTGGATGTCAAATTTTCTATTCAATTCTGGTTTTTTCCTCAAGAATGCTTGAAAGTCCTCTATTCCACTGAATGACCATATTTTCCCCTGAAACAAAATACTCAGTTTTGCTGGGTAGGTGACCCTTGGGTTCATTCCCAGTTCTTTTGGCCTCTGGAATATCATATTCCATGCCCTTCGATCCCTCAGTGTAGAAGCTGCCAGGTCCTGAGCTATTCTGATTGTGTTTCCACAATATTGAAATTGTTTCTTCCTGGCCGCTTGTAGTATTTTCTCCTTGATCTGGGGATTCTGGAACCTGGCTATAATATTTCTGGGAGTTTTCTTTTTGGGATCTTTTTCAGAAGGTGATCGGTGGATTCTTTCAACCTCTATTTTGCCTCTGGATCTAAAACATCAGGGCAGTTTTCCTTGAGAATTTCTTGAAGGGTGATTTCTAGGTTCTTTCCTTGATCATGGCTTTCAGGTAGTCCAATAATTTTTAAATTGTCTCTCCTGGATCTATTCTCCAGGTCAGTGGTTTTTCATGAGATATTTCACATTGCCTTCTAATCTTTTTTGTTTGGATCTGCTTAACAGCATCTTGATTTCTCATAAAGTCATTAGCTTCCATTTGCTCCAGTCTAACTCTGAAGGAATGAATCTCCTCAGTGAACTTTTGAGATTCTTTTTCCATCTGGCAAATTCGACTTTTAAGGCATTCTTCTCCTCAATGCCCTTTTGGCCTCTTTGCCATTTGAGCTAGTCTATTTTTTAAGGTGTTGTTTTCCTCAGTCAGGCTGTTGACCCTCATTTCATACTTTCCTGCATCCTTCTCATTTCTCTTTCCAATTTTTCCTCCACTTCTCTTATTTGATTTTTAAAGTCCTTCTTAAGGTCCTCTATGGCCTGCAACCCGCTCATGTTTTCCCCTGGGGCTTTTGGAGCAGGACTTCTGACCTCACAGTCCTTTTCCCGCTCTATGCCCCCAAAATAGGAGTCTAGGGTTGCATTTTTCTGTTTCCTTTGCCTTGGCATGTTGCCACTTAATTGCTTGACTTTGGGGCTTGTTGCCACACTATGGCTTTAAGGCCAGATAGAGGAATTTTCGTCCCGAACGTGTGGGGGGCAACTTCCGTTTCTGGCAAGCTGTAAACCCACCCACAACTTCCACCCTAGATCACAATCCAGATCCAGGGAGGTTAAAGCAAGAGCGATTACCCCCCAAGACTGATCGCTGGATCTCCCCACGATTTGTAGGCTGGGAGCCGGAAATGCCTCTGAAAACTACAAAATGGCGTGTCTCCTCAGCGGCTTCTAGCCCCCAGGGGAGGGAGCTGACGCATTCCCCAAATACAGGTCCCAAAGTCCATAGGACACTAACCTCTTACTTTGTCCTGGCAAGTCTATGTTGATAATTCTGGAGTCTCCACAGTTCCTGGTGTTCTGGGGTTCCTCCAGCCGGCTGCTGGCCCTGCCGCCCTGGGGCTAAAACCTCGGCTCAAGTGGACCTGGGCTCGGCTCGGCTCCTGCGCTCTGCGCGCTGCCGGCTCCCAGACCACTGCGCTGGTCCTTCCTGCAGGGCTGCTGGGCTGTCCTCAGCGGGAGGTTAGCTTCTCTGTGTCGTTCTGTGGGTGCTGGGGCTCCAGAAGTTTTTCAGAGTCCTTTTTCACATAGTTTGTGGAGAATCTGGGGGCAGAGAGGCTTGGACGAGCTGTTTCTACTCCGCCATCTTGGCTCTGCCCCTCGAAACTCTGGGAAAGAATTTTTACAACTTATGTCACTGATAAAGGACTCATTTCTAAAATTTATAGAGAATTGAACCAAATCTATATGAATACAAGTCACTCCCCAATTGATAAATGGTCAAAGGATATGAACAGGCAGTTTTCAGAGAAAGAAATTAAAGATATCTATAAGCATATGAAGAAATGCTCTAAATCACTATTGATTAGAGAAATGCAAATCAAAACAACTCTGAGATACCACATCCCTCCAGTCAGATTGGCTAAGATGACAAAACAAGAAAGTGACAAATGCTGGAGAGGATGTGGACAAATTGGAACACTAATACATTGCTGGTGGAGTTGTGAACTTATCCAACCATTCTGGAGAGCAATCTGGAATTATGCCCAAAGGATTATAAATAATTTCATACCCTTTGACCCAGCCATACCACTTCTAGGGTTATATCCCAAAGAGATCATAGTAGTGGGAGGAAGACACATATGTACAAAAATATTTTTAGCAGCCCTTTTTATGGTTGCAAAGAATTGGAAACTAAAGGGGTGTCCATCAATTGGGGAATGGCTAAACAAGTTGTGGTATATGAATGTAATGGAATATTATTGTGCTATAAGAAACGAGGAGGTGATGGATTTCACAGTTATCTGGAGAGACTTATACAAACTGATGCTGAGCGAGAAGAGTAGAATCAGACGAAATTTGTATACCATCACAGACATACCATATCTGCGATGACCAACTATGACAGACTGGACTCTTTTTAGCAATGCAGTGATATAAGTCAATCCCGAAGGACTCAAGAAAGTGAGAAAAGTGCCATCCGGAGATATAACTAGAAAGAACTGAGCCTGAATCCTGATGGAAGCAAACTAAATGATCTTTTTCTTTTTGTTGTTTGTTTTTTTTTTTCTTCCTTACCATCTTTCATCCCACCTAGTACAATACGCCTTTGTAATTGGAATAATGTCTAATATGAATGCATTTGCAGATCTTATACTGGCTGTTGTGGGGGGAGGGGGAGGGAAGGAAAGGAAATTTAAAAATCAAGGAACTATGGAACTAAATCTTGTTAACTGAAACTAAACTAATAAATTAATTTTTAAAAAAAGAAAAAAAATACGTTCACATTAGACATTAGTCAGGTTACAAATGTGTATTGTACTAGGTGGGATGAAAAATGGTAAAGAGGAAATAAAACCAAACAATGAAAAGATAAAGATCAAGTAGTTTGCTTCCATCAGGATTCAAGCTCAATTCTTTCTAGTTCTTTCTCTGGATGTAGACATCTCTCTCCATCTTGAGTCTTTTGGGATTGACTTATATCACTGCATTGCTGAGAAGAGTCCAGTCTGTCATAGTTGGTTATCACACATATGTTGTGTCTGTGATTGTATACAAATTTCTCCTGGTTCTACTCTTCTCACTCAGCTTCAGTTTGTATAAGCCTCTCCAGGTAAATAATAAGTCCTTCTGCTCCTCGTTTCTTATAGTATAATAGTAGTATTCCATTACATGCATATACCACAACTTGTTTAGCCCTTCCCCAATTGATGGGCACCCCTTTAGTATCTAATTCTTTGCAACCACAAAAAGAGCTGCTATAAATATTTTTGTACATATGGGTCTTCCTCCCACTTTGTAGCAGCAAGCACCCCAATATCCCCAGGGTGGCAGCCAACACAGGTTCTTAGTTCAGCTAAGGAAAGCAACTCAACAATGGGTTAACAAGCTTACTTTAATCAAACAAACATATATCATTTACCTAGTTCAGGGGAAAAAGGTCAGCACCCTGAACTTCAGAGTATACAGACAGAAGTTTCAAAACAGAGAAACAAACAGATCAAGCAGACAGCCTTCCAAACTGCCCAGCGATTACATCAATACCAAATCACAGTTACCAGAGAGGGAAGTATCAACATCTGGGTTCTCCAAGCCGGGGGGCCTTTCAGTGGGTGCCCAGAGTATCATCTGGTCAAGTAACACAACACTTCTCAAAGTGAGCCCCAAAGCAAAGCCTCCCATCAGGGTTTATATAGCCTTCTCCTGGCTCAGAGAACGTAACAACCTTTTGACCCACTGCCCAATCACAAAGTATCAAGGTGTGAGTGTTCTTGAAAAATAAGCCTCCCACCACAAGCTCCAGGTGCACTTAACCTAGGGGCAGGGAAGATCTTTAAATTTGCATTCCCATTACAAACTTCTATGATATAACCCTAGAAGTGGTATTGCTGGGTCAAAGGGTATGAAATTATTTATAGCCCTTTGGGCATAATTCCAGATTGTTCTCCAGAATGGTTGGAGAAGTTCACAACTCTCCCAGCAATGCATTAGTGTTCCAATTTGCCCACATCCTCTCTAGCATTAGTCATTTTCCTGTTTTGAAGGAGACAAATCCTTAACCTGGCAAAACAAACTTTGGTGATGGGGAATGAGTGATGGGGAACCCATTTTCTCCTGCCAAGAAACCATAGGAAATAGCTTAACAGTTGGGAATTAGGTAGGACCAGAATCAAAGCTTTTTATGAAAGAAAAGTAGAAGGAAAAGGCAGAATGAAGACAGAGAAGCATGCTAGTAGGAAGACAAGGCTTTCTCAGTGCAGTGCCTGGGCTATGCTTAGATCTTAGCTTTACTATGCTGTAAGTAATGAGCAAATGATAATGAGTGATCAGAATCTCTTAAACAGTTATTGGCCCAGCCATGTCTGGTTTCAGTCTGATGGTAGGATCAGAGATCCCTCACTAAGGAAAATCAGTAGGGAGATACTCCCACATAACTAGACCATAACAACAACAACAACAAAAACCAAACCTCAGAAGACTTGGCTAAAGTGAGAATAGCTTTGGGTGCTCGGGGTCAGAGTCTACTTTTGGCCTCCTTCCCCTGCCCCAACATTCCTCACCCCCCAGAAGTAGCAGAAATCACTCTTGCCCAGTAGCTTTAGGTTATTCAATATTTTTTTAATATTTAAACAAATGCTTTATTAACTTCTGTTTTACATCATTCATTTCTGCCAGATTTTGAGTTACAATCATCTTCTCCCCGTTTTTCCCCTACCCACCCTCCCAGAATAGTAGTCCTGCAAGATATCACTTCCTCCAATCTGCTCTCTCCCATATCTTCTCCCATACCCCCTTCGACTTTTCCATTAGAGGAAGGTGAATCTTTGTGTCCCAATGCCTGCACATCTTATCTCCCTATTACAAGCAAAAGAGTATTAATAATAGTATTTATATATATTTGAAACATTTAATGTTAAGACCTTGAATTTCAGATCCATTTCCTTCCTCCCTTGTCACCCATTCCCTCTGGGGAGATAAGTAATTCAGTATATGTTGTACATGTCTAGCTATGCAAAATATTATCATAGTAGATATATTGTACAAGGCTGCTTATAATTCCCTCCCACTCATCCCACCCCCCACCTGGTCCATTCCCTACATGATCCTGTCCCTCTTCTATAGTGGGTACTTCCAACCTCCCCTCCCCCCAAGGATGCCCTTCCATCCATCATCCCTCCTCTCATCCCCCTTCCCCCTATTCTGCTGTAGGTTGAGATATCCCATTTAGTATGTATGTCATTCTCTCCCTGAACCAAATTCAATGAGAACGTGGTTTTGCCTTTTTAGCCTTCCTATTCCCCCCCTCCCTTGCAACCACTACCCCTTGCTTCTTCTATATGAGATAGTTTACCCGACCCTGTCTCTCCCCATCTCCTCTTGCCACTTTCCTCTCTCATCTCATAATTTCACCCCTTGAATATCCTCCCTTCCCAACAAATTCAACCTATGCCCTCTATCCATATATAACTGTAACCATATACACCCACATTCACATATGTATTTATGTGACCATATACCCGTCTTCCATTATTTTCATAGTGAAAAAGATTTCATCAGTCATAGTTATTGTTTTTCCATATAGGAATGTAAATAGTTCAACTTTAATAAGTTCCTTTTGATTTCTTTTCCCTGATTACCTTCTCAGGCATCTCTTGCTTCTTGTGCCTGAATGTCAAATTTTCTGTTCAATTCTGGTTTTTTCCTCAAGAATGCTTAAAAGTCCTCTATTCCACTGAACGACCATATTTTCCCCTGAAACAAAATACTCAGTTTTGCTGGGTATGTGACCCTTGGGTTCATTCCCAGCTCTTTTGCCCTCTGGAATATCATATTCCATGCCCTTCAATCCCTCAGTGTAGAAGCTGCCAGGTCCTGGGCTATTCTGATTGTGTTTCCACAATATTGAAATTGTTTCTTCCTGGCTGCTTGTAGTATTTTCTCCTTGATCTGGGGATTCTGGAACCTGGCTATAATATTCCTGGGAGTTTTCTTTTTGGGATCTTTTTCAGGAGGTGATCTGTGGATTCTTTCAACCTCTATTTTGCCCTCTGGATCTAAAACATCAGGGCAATTTTCCTTGAGAATTTCTTGAAGGGTGATTTCTAGGTTCTTTCTTTGATCATGGCTTTCAGGTAGTCCAATAATTTTAAAATTATATCTCCTGGATCTATTTTCCAGGTCAGTGGTTTTTCCCATGAGATATTTCACATTGCCTTCTAATCTTTCATTTGTTTGGATCTGCTTAACAGCATCTTGATTTCTCATAAAGTCATTAGCTTCCATTTGCTCCAGTCTAACTCTGAAGGAATGAATCTCCTCAGTGAACTTTTGAGATTCTTTTTCCATCTGGCAAATTCGACTTTTTAAGGCATTCTTCTCCTCATTGCCCTTTTGGGCCTCCTTTGCCATTTGAGTTAGTCTATTTTTTAAGGTGTTGTTTTCCTCAGTCAGGCTGTTGACCCTCATTTCATACTTTTCCTGCATCCTTCTCATTTCTCTTTCCAATTTTTCCTCCACTTCTCTTATTTGATTTTTAAAGTCCTTCTTAAGGTCCTCTATGGCCTGCAACCCACTCATGTTTTCCCCTGGGGCTTTTGGAGCAGGACTTCTGACCTCACTGTCCTTTTCCTGCTCTATGCCCCCAAAATAGGAGTCTATGGTTGCATTTTTCTGTTTAATTTATTTCCTTTGCTTTGGTATGTTGCCACTTAATTACTTGACTTTTGGGCTTGTTGCCACACTATGGCTCTGCTGCCAGACAGGAATTTTCGTTGCGAACGTGTGGGGGACAACTTACGTTTCTGGAAGCTGGAAGCCCACCCACAACCTCCACCCCAGATCACAATGCAGATCCAGGGAGGTTAAAGCAAGAGCGATTACCCCTGCCCCCCAGACTGATCCCTGGATCTCCCTACAGTTCGCAGGCCAGGAGCTGGAGCTGCCTCTGAAAACTACAAAATGGCATGCCTCCTCAGCAGCTTCTAGCCCCCAGGGGAGGAAGCACACACATTCTCCAAATACTGGTCCCAAAGTCCATAGGGCACTCACCTCTCACTTTGTCCTAGGCATGTCTATGTTGATAACTTTGGAATCACCACAGCTGCTGGTGTTCTGGGGTCTCTCCAGCCTGTTGCTGGCCCTGCCACCCTGGGGCTAAAACCTCGTTCAGGCAAACCTGGGCTCGGCTCGGCTTGGCTGGGCTTGGCTCCCTGTGCTCTGCACTCTGCACACTGCTGGCTCCCAGACCACTGTGCTGGTCCTTCCTGCAGGGCTGCTGGACTCTCCTCAGCGGGAGGTTAGCTTCTCTGTGTCGTTCTGTGGGTGCTGGGGCTCCAGAAGTTGTTCAGAGTCCCCTTTTACATAATTTGGAGGAAATCTGGTGGCAGAGTGGCTTGGATGAGCTGTTTCTACTCCGCCATCTAGGTTATTCAATATTAAGAATCAGGTTCTGGAAGACTCAGGTTTACCCCAAGGGTTATTTACTTCAGTGGCATCACACTCAAATAGAAAGGAGATAAAGAATGGCACTAAACCTCATTAGAAAACCACATATTAACGTTATCTGTATTCTATTATATTTTTCTTATTTTAATCTGGTTCCTCTGTGTGTGTTTGACACCTCTGAGGTACTCTACCTAGCATCAAAGGATACCCAAGGAGAGCCAAACTTTCTTTGGTACTCTGAAAGGAAACTCTACACTCTAGCTCCACCCATTTGTAGATAGTAGCACTCCTTTTATTAGTTTAGGAGTGTGTTGTGTGTTATGAAATGAATTCTTATCACTCGTGATGCCTACCACCCACCAGGAAACTCTCCCTTTTCTCCTTCATTGCTAAATTATAAACATATCCCCCCCACTTTCTGGTTCATGTTAAGGGTATATATTGAAGAGGCAGTTTGGCATAGTGCAGGGTTTTGGTTCGGTTTTCTTTTTAATTTAGGATTTATTTTTAACATTCTTTTCTTTTTAAATTTTGAGTTCTAAATTATCTTCCATCCCACCCACTGAGAAAACAAGCAAAATGATATAAATTATAAATGTGAAATCATGCAAAACATATTTCCATATTAGCCATGTCACAACAAAGGAAAAAATAAAGAAGGCAACAAAATTATATTTCAATTTGCATTCATAGTTCATCAGTTCTTTCTTTGGAGGTGGATATCATTCTTTCATCATGAGTTCTTTGGAATTGTTGGATCATTGCACTGATGAGAGTAGCCAAGTCTTTCACAGTTGTTTTTTTCACCATTACACCACTGCTGTTACTGTACACCATCATCTTTCAGTTCTCACTTCACTTTGTTTCAGTTTACATAGATCTTGCTATGTTTTTATTTTTCTGAAATTGCTCTTCTGGTCATTTCCCACAGCACAACAGTATTTTATCATAATCACTGCGAAATGACTGATAAGCATCTCCTCAGTTTTCAATTCTTCACCACCACAACGATCTGCTTCAAATATTTTTCTACACATAAGTCCTTTAATTTTTTTTCTTTGATCTCTTTTGGATATAGACCAAACTGTGGAGTTACTAGTGGCCACTCCCCTGCTGTCAAAGCTCTTCCTGATGTTCCTCTTTTGTGTGAGAAAAAAAAAATTCCCCATTCTATTTCTTCCTTCCCCCTTCTCCTAGTATATGCCTCTTTCTCACTCTTTCTTTTTTTTTGTTTTGAGATCATCCCAAAATAATACACTCATGCCCTCTGTCCATATAGACACTTTAACTGAATTGAAGGCCAACTTACCAAATGCAGAACTCAATACACATTTTTCTGGAGTGGCCTCAGTGATAGGGAGGGCTGTGAAGCTAGTGTAGGCTTCTCAGTTAAAACTAAAATTATCAACAAGCTTGTATGCCTTCAAAAGGTAGTGAATAGCAGGATCATGACAATACTTTCACCACTTGCAAGAAAGTTCTATGCCAACATCATCAGTGCCTATGGTCCCACTATGACGAACCCTGACAGGGTTAAAGAAAAATTTTGTAAAAACCTGGAGACCCTGTCATCACTATGGTAAAAGAGGAGAAGCTTGTAATTCTGGGTGACTTTAACACCAGAGTAAGCACAGAGTATAAAACATGGCAGGGAGTCTTTGGGAGGAATGGAGTCAGAAACAGTAATGACAATAATCATTTACTTTTGAATACTTGTGCGTCTCATGACCTCATCACCAAGACTGTCTTCCATTTACTTAAATGCAAAAAAAAATCCCCTTCATTGGAATTTAATAATTATGTCATTGTAAGGAGAAGAGACAGAAAGGATGTGAGAATGATAAGACAATATGTAAAGGCAAAGTATGAGATTGATATGAAATTGACTTATCCTCTCCAATTTGAAAATTCACTTTCAACAAAAGCAGTAGACCCAACTCAAAATGACCACTAGAAGACTTAATATCCACAGATTAGAGCACTTCTCTCTTCAGAAACTGTTTGTTGCTAATTTAGAGGGAAACCTGAGACAACACATGGTTGGCAACAGTAGAGAAGAAGAGGAGTGGGAAGCTTTCAGAGATTTAGTGTATAGCACTGCATTTACTCATCTGAGCCAGAAATTTGCAAACATCAAGACTTGTTTGACAAAAATGATGGGGAACTTCAGAAGCTGCTATATGAAAAGGAAGAACTTCACAGGGTTTATCAGCAGGATGGCTCATCCTTCTCTAAGTAGGCAACACTTAACTATATAAAAAATAAAATGCAAATGAAGCTAAGAAGGACATAGGATTCTTGGCTCAGTAAGAAGATGATGATGAAGAACAGAAATAAGAAAGAAGTAAGAAAGAGCAAAGTGAGCACAACCAAGAGAACATTATATACCATAACAGTAATATTGTTTTAAGAATGACTTTGAGTCATTAAGTCATTTTAACTACTATAAACATAACAAATAAAACATAAAGTACACATGAAGAAAGATGCTATCTGTATCCAGAGAAAGAATGGATAAATAGATGTATAGAATAATTTTACATACATATACAAATTTATATACATATCACATACATATATACATATACAGACATCTATATGTACATACACATATACACATACATACACACACACACACACCTATATACTTATTTGTGTCTAATGGTAGCCATCTGTAGGGCAGGGGGAGGAAATAAATTTAGAGAATAAAATAAATTTATATGATAACTTTGCTGTATATTTGGAGGGAATAGCAAGTTATACATGGTAGATTTGCAATTCCATGGGCAATCATCTAATTTATTGCTCTATATTATGGAAATTCGTGTTTTATTCCATGAATTGGAAGTAAAATACATTTTAAAAAAATAATTCAGGTAAAATTTAGTTTTACAGTGATAGTAACAATACAAAACACTTTTTAATGCCCCTGAAGGCTATTGGTGGGCCAAAGACCTATGGTGTATCTTCAACCACTCAGTGCTGATGGAGTCACATGGATTGATGATAATGACATGATCCTGGCACATTCTCAACAGACCCTCATCAACCAATATTGAAGCCATTGTATAACTCAGGTTGAAGTTAATCACTCTCTAGCCAAATTTCCAACTGAAGATGAAATTTTTAATGTCATCAGGCAGGCTCCACTTAAATGGCAAAGCCCCTGGTGCTGATTCTCTTCCAGCTGAGACTTACAAGGCTGAAGATCCATTGCTCATACTAAAGTTGACTGAAAGTTTTACAGTTATATGGCAAAAGGAGTTTATCCCCCAGGAGTTCAAGGATACCTTCTTTATCTGTATCTATAAAGGAATAGGAAATAGATTGCTTTTTAAAATCATAGGGGGATTCTGTCTCTTCTTTGCCAGCAAGATTCTTACCAGAGACCTCCTTAATAGGCTGATCCTTCACCTGGTAGATGGTCAGTCTTCTATTCAAAAGCCAATGTGACTTCAGAAAAGGATAAGGCATCATCAATATGGCATTTGCTGCCTGACAAGTCCAGGAGAAATGCCAGGAGCAGAATGGCAGTCTATATATACAATGTTTATTGATCTGAACAAGGCCTTTGTTATTATCAGTCATGAGGGTTTGTAGAAGATCATGGCAAAATTTGGTTACCCAAGGAAATTCTTCAGTATTGTATAGCAGTTCCATGATGGCATGCTCTAATGGGTTCTGAAAAATGGACAATGCTCTTATGCCTTCCCAGTCACCAAAGTAGTGAAACAAGGCTGTGTGCTTGCTCCCATGCTTTTTAATATGATGTTTTCCAGCAATGTGTCAGACACCTTCATTGAGAATGAAAATGGCATCAAGGTTGGCTACCATAATGATGGTAAATTATTTAATTTAAAAAGGCTACAAGCTAAAACTAAAGTGGAGGAAGAGTTGACACGTGACTTTTTTGTTTGCAAATAATTGTGCACTCAATGCAGCCTCTGAGGCTGAGATGCAACAGAGTATATATTGATTCTTTGCCATTTGTGCTAATTTTGTTCTAATAATCAGCATCAAGAAAACAGATCTCCTCCAGCCAGCACCAAACCATCCATATGTGGGACCATTGGTTACAGCAAATGGAAAGGTTTTGAATGCTGTGGAAAATTCACTTATGTTGGCAGTATACTTTCCAGTGATATACACATAGATGATGAGGTGGTCATGCACACTGACAGAGCTAACTCACTGGGGAGACTCCAAATGAAAGTGTGGAAAACAAGAGGTATTAGGCTGCGTATTAAATTTTAGTTCTGCAGAGCTGTTGTGCTGATATCCTTGCTGTATGTCTATAAAACCTGAACAGTCTACAAGCACCATGTCAGGAAATTGAATTACTTCCATTATTTGAATTGTCTTAGGAAGATTCTAGAGATCATCTGGAACTATAAGGTACCAGAGACTGAGGCTGTTTTTTGAGCTGAACTGCCAAGCATTCAAACTCTATTGCAGAGTGGCAACTCTCATAAGATGGGCATGTTGTTTGAATACGAAACATACATTTGCCTAAAAGATTATTTTATGGAAAACTTACACAAGAAAGGTGCTCACATGGAGGTCAGAAGAAATGATACGAGGACACTCTCAAAGTCTCTCTGAAGAACTTTGGAATCAGTTGTGGAAGACAGAGGTACAGGACCACCCAGCATGCCATGCATGAATCAAAGAAGGTACTATGCTCTATGAACAAAGCAAAATTGAAATATATTGAAGGAAATGTGAGATGCACAAATTTAGAGACATCTCCACTCTAAATGTTCATAAGGACTATGTGTGGCCACTTTGTGGCAGAGCCTTCTGAGCTGTTATTAGTCTAATCAGCCATAATCAGACTTACTGTTTCTTGACCCTGACACAGTGATGTCATTTTGTTCCTCTTTGAGCATGAAGGACAACAACCAACCATTACACCAATTCTGTTTTTTAAGGTTTCTTTTTTTTGTAATTTTAGACTCAGACACCAGAACACAAATAAAGCATGGGGGGGGGGGGAGGGGAACCTATCATAAACTTAAAAATGAAACTTAAATACAAAGTAAGATAAGAAAAGAAAAGCATGTCAAGTACATAGTAGAACATAAAAGAGGATTCAAAATACGTAGTGACAAATTTTCATTTCAAGGTAACCTGTATGAAAAATATTACACATGTTGAGGGCTGTCCATGTTTTCTTAGCTTCCCTGTAAGACTTCTTTTGTTCTCTGCTGTGTAGTTCTTACTTTGTTCTTTTTCCTCCTTCCCCACCTCCCCCCAGAAGGCTACAATTAAGTGTGGATATATTTACATATAGATATAGATCTATAAATGCATATATACATATATATATACATAAATGTATCTACATACATATATATATAGACATATACTTTCCCTAACAAATTCTACTCCTGATCTTTGTTTTTATATTTGTGTATATCTCTTATTTCCTATCCCTCCTTACTCCTCTACATTACTTGTACCCACTACTCTTCCCTCCTATTAATTATTCTCTCCACTCCCTCCAAGGATCCCTTCCATTCCTATAAATCAAAGCACTCTTCTATAACCCCCTTTAACCTATTCCCTCCCCCTCCCCTCTAGAGATCCCTCCTTTATCTTCCCAAGGATACTTCCTTTCCTCATAATCTTCCCCCTGCCTATCCCCATA
Source organism: Gymnobelideus leadbeateri (assembly GCA_011680675.1). Lineage (NCBI taxonomy): Eukaryota > Metazoa > Chordata > Mammalia > Diprotodontia > Petauridae > Gymnobelideus > Gymnobelideus leadbeateri. The sequence goes on along the minus strand of WOXC01007522.1, from coordinate 33,497 downwards.
CCATTTTTTTCTTCTGAATTTTGAAGACTTTTATTTCCTCTCTCTCTCTCTCTCTCTCTCTCTCTCTCTCTCTCTCTCTCTCTCTCTCTCCCTCTCTCTCTCTCTCCCCTTCCCCCCACATATATGATGTATATATGGTTCCCTCTTAAACCCATTCCCAATGAAAGTAGGTCACCAGAACTACTAGCCCTCCTCCCCCATCTAATTCCTCTGTGTTGATTCTTCTTCTTGCATCTCATTTGTATAAAATAATTACCTTTTTTAGCTGTTCCTAAATGGTTTTACTTTTTAAAGTCATATCATACTCAGGTCTACCCCAATCTTTCTTACAAATGACCCAACTACTAATGACAATCTTGGACATTTAACATTTATAAAAAGGTAAATGTTCTGTCCTTATTGAATCCTTGTAATCAGTCCTTGGTATGTACTTTATGTTTTTCTTGTATGTCAAATTTTCTAAAAGTTCAGTTTTTTTAAACAAAGTCCTGAAAGTCTGACAGTTGATCAAATGTCTATTTCTTTTTCATTCAGGGTTATGCTTAACTTTGCTGAGTATGGTATTTTTGTCTGGAACCCCAGCGCTTTTGCTCTTTGATATATAGTGTTCCAAGACCTGCTGTCCTGTAATGTCTCCACTGCTAGGTCTTGTGTGATTCTAATTGTGGCACCATCATATTTAAGTTTTTTTTCTCATTGCCCTTAATATTTTATCCTTTGTCTGAAGGTTTCAGAATTTGACCATAATATTCCTATGAGTTTTTCTCACAGGATCTCTTTCAGGCAGTGATTGCTGGATTTTTTCTGTTTCTACTTTCCCCTCTTGTTCTAATGCTTCACAAAAATTTTCTTTAATTACTTCTTGTATTGTTGTATCAAGATTCTTTTTCTGATCATAGCTCTCAGGTAGTCCAATTATTCTTATGTTTTTTCTTATCGCTCTGTTCTCCAGATCCATTGTTTGGGTGTCTCACTTTCTCTTCTAGTTTTTCATTCTTTATATTTTGTTTAATTATTTCTCGATCTCTTATACCTTTGCTGGCTTCACCTTCCCCAATTCTAATTTTTAAGGTGTCATTTTCTTCCTTAAGATCCTAGACCTACTTTTCTAATTGGTTGATTTTATTTTCATAATCTTTTTTATTGTTTTTTTTTTAATTTTTCCTCAATCTCATTTGATTTTTAAAGTTTTTTTAAAGTTCTTCTATAAATTCTTTTTGGGCAGGAGACCATTTGACATTTCTCTTTGGGGTAGAAGAAAGTTTCTTTGTTTCACTATCCTCCTCTGAAGATGAACCCTAGACTTCTTTATTACCATAATAATGTTCTATGGTTGAATTCTTTCTCCTTTGCCTATGCATTTTTTGTTATTTTTATAATAATACCTTAATATAATCACCTCTAGTCCTGAAATATGGGGGAATGGTGCCTCTTGCCCCAGATCTTCAGTTCTCCCCTCTATCCTGGAAATAGAGCCAAACCTCTACCCTCCTGTAAGTGACTATAGTCAGGGGCTTTCTGCTTCACTGACTCTGTATTTGCCATGTGTGTGCTGATTCCTTCTTGCTCCCACCACTTTCTATAGCACCGTTGGGTCTGGCATTCCTAATCAGTAGAGGTTCCCTTGATTTTTTTCCTGCTCAGACACCCAACTGCTATCATGGTTATACTGGGGGAGAGGTGGGGGTGGGGTAAAAGTTCTAGTGGTTGGGGCTGAAGCAGCCTCCCCAATTAGATAACTCCAGTGCTTATTGTTAACATAGACACTAAACTGAAGTTATTTTCTTTTCACAGGGACCAAATCTCATCCTGTGATTTTTATTTTTGTCTTCTCAGATTGTCCCAGGAAGAAACCTGTTGTGCCCCTATTCTTATTTATTTTTACCCTGCACTGTGTTCATCCTGAGATGTGTTTTATCTTTTTCATGGGGGAAAATCTTGAGAGCTTGGAATTTTCTGACCTGTTCGGTCATCTTTCCAGATTCCCTTCCTGGTGTTATTTTCTTAAGTAATTTTTGTTCCTCTTTTACCAAACTGTTAATTCTATTTTCATAATTTTCTTGCATTAATTTAATTTCTTTCCAAATTTTTCCTCTTCCACTTTTACCTCTTTCTTTAACTATTCCTGTAATACTTGTTGGGCTTTGATACAATTGACATTTTTCTTTGAGGATTTGCTTGTAGCTCTTTTTAAATTTTTGTTTTCTTTTGCATTTGTCTAGGTCTTTCTTATTATCATAGTAGCTTTTTTTGGCCAAGTTATTTTTTGTCATTTATTCATTTTCTGTCCATTTTTTTACTGTTATGTTAGAATTGGACTCTGTTACCAGCATGGGAGGTGGGTGTGGATCATTGCCCCAAACTTCACATGTTTTGTGCCACTGTTTTCAGAGTTAGTTCTGGGGATCTGCAAGTTTTCAGTACTTCTAAGGTGGTATAATTTAGGGAATGGTGTGGTTACTTGGAAGGGTCCTTGCTCCCCTGCAACTTCAATTTTTAGCACTTCTATTTGCTTTTGAACTGTGACCAGGACCTCTGCTCACTTGTGACTGATGACAAAAATTCCTCTCCACTATGGAACTACATAAAGGTAATAGAGATGCTGATCAACACCAGTTGCACCCAGTGACAGCAAAGAGTCCTTTGTAATCTCTTAATGACCAATTATATGACCTCCTTACCATCTCTGGGCTAAGAGCTTCCAAAGGTTCTACTGCTGCAGGGCACTATAGGCCCATTTCCAAGGCCCATCTCTAGTGCTGCTGCTGTGCTCCATGCTGGCCCCCACCCTGTGTCACAAACCTCTCTTATTGACCTCTTAAGTTGTCTTAGGCTTTAAAAATGTCTTACTCTGACTTTTTCTCAGCTCTGTGGCTCCAAAACTTCATTTGAGGAGTTATTTTAAATTTGTTTAGAGAAGAATATTGGGAAAGTTAAGCTAGGTTGTTCCCTGTCCTCTACCATCTTGGTCCCACTATCTATCCTTATTTTTTAGTATATGACTAGTATAGGGATTATTAACCTTTTTTTTTTCCACCATGGACCCCTTTGGCATTCTGATGATGCCTAGGGACCTTTTCTCAGAATGATGTTTTTATGTGCATGAAACAAAATACAAAGGACCACAAAGGAAAGCAATGAAATACATTTATTCAAATATTACCAAAATAGTTCATGGATCTCAGGTTAACTACTAGTTAGACAACTGACCTTGGAATCAGGAAGACCTAGGTCATGGCTCTGATACAAGCTGACCCATTGATACCTAACATATCCCTTAACCTCACAATATCCCCAGGCAACTCTAAAACAACAAATTGCAGTACAAGTATCAATCTGCATTGGTACAGGGAGTTTACTCATTGGAAGATCCCTATACTAACCAAACCAGTACAAATACTGTCCTTAAGATACATTTTAAGTAATATGTTTGTTTCATTCACATTATTTGTAATCTGTTAAATCTTGTCTTTCACAGAAATCTCATTATCTTTTTTTTCCAAATAAATTGTAAGTTCCTTGAGGGCAGAAATTCCCTATAGCATTTTGGATCTCTCAGAGTGTCAAGTACATTGCTCAGTATTTCATAGAAATGTTCAAGTATGAAGAGACCTTGACTTCATTGATTCTGTGTCCTGTTTTCAAATAAGTAAAACCAAATTATCCATATTTACAGACAAGAGGAGGAGCTTGGAGAAGATATATGACTTGCTTAAGGTTACTCAACTAATAAATAATAATAATAATAATAATAATAATAATAATGCTAACATTTGTATAGTGCTTTAAGGTTTGCAAAGAACTTTGCAAACATTGTCCCATTCAATATCAGAGGGTTAAAATAAGAACAATTGTGCTTTCCTCCAAGTTCCGTCCTCCTGTAGCTCAAATTGACCCCAGCCGTAGGCAGGGTTTGCTTTGAGGAAGACATATGCCTCACACCCCAGAAGGGGAATGATTTCAGTCCCTAGCTTATAGTAGCAGACAACAGAGAAATAAGATATTCAGATTTCTTTGCAGTTTTCACCAGTCTATTGAAGATGGTGAAAGTTTCCATGCTGGTCAAGGTATACAGGTCTCTTTAATTTGATACAACCCCAATAATTTCAAACTTGCTTTAAACTCCAATTAACATTCTACACAGACACACTTTACTTTCTCCTTTGAAAGCAAGACACTATTTTCTGGCTAATCCACATGGCATCTCAGCATTGAGGGTCAGTATCTTTGCCTTTGTTTTCAGGCTATTCAATGAAAACACGCGGTGATCTATTCCAGTTCACATGACTAGCATGGGGGAAAAGAGAGATTAGAATTTTGAGCTCCTAATGCCCAGCCCCAGGCAAAAGTACAAGGTTACACTCCCCTGTCAAACCAGAGAAGTCAATGCATCTTTCCTCCCAAAGTAACAATTCAAACTTTGTAAAAATCCAAACTGGGATCTCCTATATTAGCCTGCACTTATGCTGTCAGAGTAAATAGTAAAATTAGAACTTTCTGAGAGCCTGAGGGAACTGTATACAATCCACCTAAGAGAAAAGGTAGCTTTAGGATTAAATACACTAAATATTTACAGCAATACCTTTGGCAATAGCAAATAAATGAAAACAATATGTGCATGGCAAGTGGAAAATGGCTAAGCAAATTATGGCACATGAATGTAATGAAATATTATTATGCTATTAGAAATGAAGGATATGAAGAAAAGAGAGAATATGGAAAGCTATATAACCTACTGTAAATTAAAAGAAATAAACAGTTTTAAAATATGCAGTAAGTACAATGTAAATATGAAGAAAGAACAAAAGAATTGAAGCTGACTGTTTTTAATGACTAAACTTGGCATGTGAATCAGTATAAGTCAGTTATAAAACATCTTTACAAGCAATTTACTATGAACTAGGTATTGTGCTAAATGTTGGTGATACAAAGAAGCACAAAATTATTGTTCTTTGTTCTCAGGTTTCTCATATGCTAATGGAGGTAACTAAGGATGTACAAAATATATAGATAATATATAGATTGTAATCTCAGTATAAGACACTAGCATTTGGGGAAGCTTGTTACTGAGGAGGAAAAGTCTTCTACAGAAGATAAGACTTGATTGGAGACTTAAATGAAGCCAGAAGGTAATAGGCAGAGGTAAGACAGTCATGTGCAAGAACACAGAATCAGGAGATAGAACCTTGTATATCTGGGTCATAGAGTTCATGGAAGGGAGTAAGGGTAAGAAAACTAGAAGAGAAGAAAGGGGAGAAAGGGGCCAGGTAATTAAGAGATTTAAACAACAAACAGAAAAGTTTATATTTGATCCTAGAGGGATGTGGTGAAGCATAGATATAGGTTATTAGAAAAATAACATTGGCAGCTGTAAGAAGGATGCATTTGAATGAGGAGAAATTTGACACAGATGGTCATTAGGATATTATGGTGATATCCTTTGAATCAGTGACTCTATTACCAGACTTATACCCCAAGGAAGTCATTGACAAGAATAAAGTCCCCATATGCCCCAAAATATTTATATCAGTGCTTTTTCTGGTAGCCAAGAATTGTAAAAGAAACAGAGGTCCATCATTTGGGAAACAGCAAAACAAGTTGTGGTACCTGAATGTAATGGAATATTACTATGAAGTAAGAAATAATGTAATGATGAATACAGAGAAGTATGACAAATTCTCTATGAACTGATGCAGCTGGAAGTAAGTAAAGCCAAAAAAACAATACATACAAGGGCGGCTAGGTGGTGCAGTGAGTATAGTGTCGGCCCTGGAGTCAGAAGGACCTGAGTTCGGATCCGACCTCAGACACTTAATGCAGACACAAACAAAAACCTAGCCGTGTGACCTTGGGCAAGTTACTTAATCCCAATTGCCCTCCAAAAAGAAAAAAAAAACAATACATACAGTCACTAAAACAATATAAATGAAAAGGAAAACTATCACACACATGCACACAAAAAAAAAAACATCAGAAGTAAATATAGCAGTCATAAAGATGAAGAAAGATGAAGTAGGACTTGGATGATGAGAGATGAGAAGACACCTGCAACACAGCCTTTTATGGAGGTGCAAGGTCCAGGGGTGTTATAGAGTGAGCACTTTTTTTGCACTGTTTTAATGTATCAATCAATTGTGCTGATTTTTTTTTTTGGTCACTAAAATAGTTATTTGTTATGTGAGATAATTCTCTGGATGGAGTAATAGGAAAATTATATTTTGATATCTGTGGTGAAGAAACATAAAATATAAAAAATACGTTTAAAAAGAAAAAAAAAAGAAAATTATTGTGAGAATCCAGGCAAGAGATGAAGAAAGCCTAAACTAGTGTGAATTGTATTTGAGTAGGGAGAAGGGTACATATATAGAAAATGCTGATAAGGTGGATATGCTAAGATTTAACAACAGATTGGATATATGAATTGAATGTGAGTGAAGAGTAGAAGATAAATCCAAGTATATAGTTTGAATGACTGGGATAATGATGTCTTCATTGTCAGTAATACAGAAGTCTGGGGCCTAGGAGAGTTTAGTGTAAAAGATGAATGTACTTTTGCACATAGTGTATTTTATTGAGTCTGATATGCCTGATATTGCCCAATCTACAACTCTACAACCCCTCCAACAATGCATTAGTTTCCTAATTTTCTCACATCCTCTACAACATTTATCATTTTTCTTTTTTGTCATATTAGCCAATCTGATAGGTGTGAGGTAGCACTTCAGAGTTGTTTTAATTCACATTTCTTTAATCAAAAGAGATTTTGAGCACCTTTTCATATACCTATAGATAGTTTTGATGCCTTCATCTGAAAACTACCTGTTCATATCTTTTGATCATTTATCAATTTGAGATTGGCTTGCATTCTTATAAATTTGATTAATTTCTCTATATATTTGAGAAATGAGGCCCTTATCAGAATTTAACAAAAATTATTTCCCACCTTTCTGCCTTCCTTCTAATCTTGATTGCATAGATTTGCACAAACTAAAGGTTGTTTGTGCAAAAGCTTTTTCATTAAATATAATCAAAATTATCTGTTTTACTTTTGTTATTTGTAATTCTATCTCTTGTTTGGTCATGAACCTGTAACAACTTCTCCTTTAAGAATTTGGATGGTATAATTATACATAAAGTTTAATATTAATATTGCTTCATTATCTATGGTAACTTTTACCAGGATGTAGTTTCCTTCTTTATCTCTTTTAATTGCCTATTTTTGCTTTTCCTTGCCCAATTCTAACTTTTGAAGAGTTGTTTTCTTCAGTTAACTTTTGTATTTCCTTTTCCATTTGTCCAATTCTATTTTTAAGCAGTCATTTTCTTTTTCCAGGATGTTGACACTTTCTTCATAATTCTCTTTCATCACTCTCATTTCTTTTCCCAATTTTTCTTCTACCTCTCTGATATGATTTCTAAGATCCTTTTTGAGCTCTCTATGAGTTCTTTCTGGGCTTGAAACCACTTCCCGTTTCTCTTTAGGGTTTTGCCTATAGGTGTTTTGACAATGTTGTCCTCTTCTGAGTTTGTATCTTGATCATTCCTATGACCATAATAACTTTCTATGGGTAGATTCTTTTTTGTTTGTTTGTTTTTGTTGCTGTTTTTTGCTCATCTTTTTTTAACCTTTTCCTTTTCTTTTACATCTGAACTCTGCTGCCAGGATAGAAGGGGCAATTTTTCAGGCTTCTTGTGCTAGGGGTAGCAGGACCTGGCTATTTACTTGGTGCTGCACTAATGTCCTACAGAGGACCCTTATGTCTGGTGCTGCACTGAAACGGTGTGGTGGGGGTGATTGGTGCTGCTAGAGACCATAAGGGTCTGGAAGCATATCTGGTGCTTGGCCAGGGTCCTAGGCTGGTGTCTGATATATGCTAAGGATGGTGGGGTGTTTCTGCATTTTCCAGGACTACACTGAAGCAAGCAGGGTTCCAGTGGAGGTCGATGTTTACCTGGGGCTATGCTGAAGTTTTTGGCAGTTCTCTGAGGTGGCATCTTCTCATTGCCCTGGCTGTATTGAGGCATGAAAGGCATCTTGGCTTTTGTGTTTGTCTGCTCTACCACCAGCTGGAGATCTCCCACTGGTTTGGTAAGTGGGGCTTGTTGCTGGCTTGCTGTGAGGTTTCCTGTCATTGTTTGCAAGGTTTTTTTTTTTTTTGTTTTTGTTTTTTTTACCTGAGACAGACCTTTCTTGTGGATAGTCCAAGTTTTTTGGGCTGAAAGAGTGTTTCACCCTTTTTTTTGCTGGTTCTGATATTTCAGGATTAGTTTTGGGGGTACTATGTTATGGTTGTTTGGAGGTAAATATGGGAGAGCTACAGCAATTTACTAGTTACTCTACCATGTTGGCTCCCAGGAGTCTGATCATCAATATATTTTAAAAGAGAACATATCCTTTATTGCCCTTTAAAAATAAAATATAGTCTCAAGATTAAAATTAGTATGCAAAAAAATCCATTAAATTTTTAGCAGAGTTAAAATCAAATAGAATCCTAAAGGATAAGAATTTTCAAATTGCTTAATTTTGAAAATGAATTAGGGATTATGTTTTAGAAAAGGGGTCAAACAAGTGGCTTAATATGGGCTATATGATTTCAGGAACACCAAGGAAAGCCATTTTCATCCAAATTACTTGCCCTACTTTGGTAACTGTAATTTCTTTATTCTGGATTAGTTCCTCTGTATTCTTTTCCCTTCCGTTCTATTTTCAAATTCAAAAACTCCCAGGAGGCATAATCTTTAAAACTTCAGCCACATTAAAGCATAAATGATCATCCTTTCCTTCAGACAGAATAAACCCTGGGGAATCTGAGTAATATATATGAGGATGAGGAGGAGGGGTGAGGAAGATAAAGTAGTGGCATGAGAACAGAGAGATGGGGAAAAATGTGAATAGGCTAATGGAAGAATAAAAAAGGAAATCGAAAAGGAAACTCTTTCTTTTAAAAAATTCTTACTTTAACAAAGAAAAAAGAGAATTTCCATATACAAAGTAGAACAGAAAGATGATTGTATGTAACAAAAATCTCTATTATGTACAGCTTGATTTTATAAAAATATGTGTATACAAATATGCATATATTTAATAAATTCAACTTGTTGTTTTCAAAGCTATCTTGACAGTTTTACCTTAATAAAACGTCTTCATTTCTCTCCTATGCATTTTAAACAGTGCTTCTATAAGACTCTGTTTCTTTTGTTCTTTATCTTTTTCTTTCTTTTCATCATTCTTTTTCTTTCTCTTTTTTTTGTGCCTGTGACTATATCACTAGCTCTCTTCTCTCTCCAAATAGAGAAAGGAAAACATAATCTTTAAAAAAGTGTAATTAAGCAAAATAAATGTATACATTTTTATTTCCAAAAATGTGTATCTCATTATGCACTGTAAATCTAAACACCCTGCTGTCAGGAGGAGAGTAACTTCTTTCATAACCAGTCCTCTAGAGTTATGGTTGGTGACTTTATTGATAAAGAGTTTTTTAGTCTTGTTTTTCCATAATATAGTTGTTAGACTATAAATTCTTCTACTAGTTCTGATCACTTCCATCTTCATTAGTTTATGTAAATCTTTCCAATTTTCCCTGAAATCTTTCTTTTCCATTTTTTTTGTGTCACAACAATGCTTATTCCATTCATATACTATGATTACTTCAGCCATTTCACAATTGATGAATATTCCTTTTCCTATCACAGAAAAGTATTATTATAAATATTTCTTGACACATTGTTCTTTTTTTCTCTTTCTTTAATCTCTTTGGAGTATAGGCCTGGTATTGAGTGGTGGGACTGAGTCAAAGGCTATGCACAGTTTAGTGACTTAGGGGGCAAAATTATAAATTGATTTTCAGAAAATCTAAATGAATTTATAGCTACACCAACAGTATACCAGTGTATTTGTCTTCCTGAAGTCCTTTGAACAATTATATTTTTCTTTTTTTAATCATCTTTGTCAATCAGATGGGTTTAAGGTAGCAACTTTGATATTGAATTACTTTTATTTCTCTATTTATTAGTAATGAAGCACTTGTAAAATATGATTTAATATAATTTCTCATCCATAAGAGTTGGGTTTCCTCTTTTTGTTTTTTTTGAGGGTTTTTTTTTTTTTTTGGAGAACTACCTGTATAAATTTTTGTTCTTTTTATTTCTTGAAGAATGGCTTCCTTTTCTATGTATTTAAAACAGGTTTTTATATACCTTGTATACCAGGCCTTTTTCATGGAAGTTTTCTTGCAACTTTTTTCCCCAATTAATAATTTTCTTCCTATTTTAACCATATTGATTTTGTTTAGGCAAAACCTTTTTTTCATTTTCTGTAACCATAGTTGTCATCATCTTTAATACATGCCTATTAAGCTCCTACTCTGTGTTAGAATCTTCGAAAAACTTTGGGTATACAAAGAAAGGCAAAAACATGATCTTCAATCCCAAGGTGCTCATGTTCTAACAGGAAGACGACATGTACATTTATATATGTAGTATACATAAATATGTGTATATATGTATGTATATCTATGTGCTATATCTATAATACTGTGTATATATACATATGAACATACACACACTACATATATATGTGTGTATATATATTATATATATGTCTATGTATGTATATGTATATATATATATATATATACACATACATAGACATACACACAAATCTATCTATATGAAAGGGAAGTAATCACAGAGGGGAAGCACTTGATAAGTCCTAGGTACTAGGAAGAAGAAACAAAAAACTTTCTTGCAGAACCTGAGATTTAAGCAAAATCTTGAAAGAAACCAGGAATTCCAAGTGGTGGAAATGAGCAAGAAGATCATTCTGGGTATGAGGGACAAGCAATGAAAGGGCACAGATTGGGAGATGGAATGTTGTGTGCACTGAATAAGTCCAGTCTTGTTGGGTCCTAGACCATACAAATGGGAGTAAAGTATAGATGCCCACTTATGAAGCATTTTGAAAGTCAAATAATAGATTTTACATTTGATCCTGGAGATGATAGGGAACCACTGAATTTTGTTTATTGGGGAGGTAATGCAATCAGACATGCTTTAGGAAAATCTTTGGTACCTGGGTGAGAAGTAGACGGGAGTAGGGAGAAACACTGGCTATTTTAATACTTCAGGTTTTGGGTGATGAGGATCTGGGTGTTGATGGTTGTAGATATGTCAGTAGACAGAAGGGAACATAGATGAGAGACTTTTTGAAGATGGATATGGCAAGACTTAGAAACAAGTTAGATATATGGGGTGATTGCAGCTAAAGAAATGTGAATGATACTTAGATTGTAAACCTGGGAAGATTGTGGTGCTCTCAATAGTAACAGGAAAAATTTTTAAAAAGGGGGAACCCCTTTAAGGGAAGATATATTGAGGTATGTAATGAGTTTTGGACATTCAGAATTTGATAAAACTATGTCACATACAGTTCAAAATGTCCAATTGATGGTTGGTGATAAAAGAGTAGAGAGATGTTAGGGTGGGGGAAAAATAGATCTGAGAATCATCTACACAGAGATGATGATTGAATTCATGGAAGCTGATGAGATCACCAAATGAGATAACAGATAGGGAGAAGAACAGAGGGAAGAAGAACAGATTCTTGGAGGACACCAATGACTAGTGGGTATGGAGGAAGATCCATCAAAGAAGACTGAAAAAGAGCAGTTAGAGAACAGGAGAACAAAAAGAGAGCAGTGTCAAAAAAAAACAAAAAACAAACAAACAAACCCGGAGAAGAGTGGGTATCCACAGGTAGATGGTAATTGCAGAAAAACCAAAAAAAGATGAAGCTTTAGAAAAGACCCTTAAAGTTGGTGATTGTTAACTTTCAGTAGAATGAATATTACAGATTATAAAGAGTTTAGAAGAAAGGGGGAAGAAGGAGCTGAAAGGGAGTAGAGGCCCTTATTGTAGATGGTCTTTTAAGGAGTTTAACCTTAAAAAGGAGGAGAAATATAGGACAATATCTAGAAAGGATGTTTAAATCAAGTGAGGTTTTTTTCTTTCTTTTTTAAGTATGGAAGAGATATGAGAGGATTTGTAGGCAACAAGGAAGCAACCAATAGATAGGGAGAGACTGAACATCAGTAAGATGACAGAAGGGGGCAATATACTGGAGAATATGAGATGGGATAGAGAGTACATTTACAGGGATTTGATTTGGCAAGGAGAAGGACCACTTCTTTCTTTATGAATAAGGTTTGAAGGAGGGGAGCATAAAGACATAGGAGTGAGATAAGGTGTGGAGGAGGGGAGAACAGAGACCTCTTAGTGAAGGGCCCCAATTCTTTGGTTTGTTGTTGTTTGTTTGTTCATTGATGAAGTATAATTTGAAATTTTCAGGTTAGAGGGTTGGGGAATAGAGTGCCATAGGACACTCAAGGAAGGATAAACAGGTTTTGAATAGCTGCTGTGGAATGGAACAGCAAGTTGTTTAAGAGGGTACAAAAAGATTACCTTGCTATAGTGAGGACCCAGCTGATATTATATAAGATAAATCTATCATGGACCTAGTCAACACAGCTTCCTGATCTTCTATAGTTTTGTTTAGCCTCATTTATAACAGAGAAATGTGTGTGTATATGCACACATACTTAAAATATATGTATATATGTTTATATACACACATGTATATACATATGCATACATATCCTCCTTCCTATTCCCATTCAGCAGTATTCAGAAATTTCAAAACTAACCTTTCTCAATTTCTATTCATATAATTAATATTTTGTTTACCTTTTGGTTAGATCATTGAAATCCCTTACTATTATAGTTTTACTGACTATTAAAGGAAACTCTAAAGAGAAATGTTTCTTATGTGATGGTTTTGTCAAGGACTAACTCTGTTTTGTGTTGTAACTGACAATGTTTACTCATTAAGATTATTTGGAAAACTATGCTATTTGTTAGTTGTTTTGTAATGTTAGGTTTACATTTATTTATAAAAAAGTAAAGGTATGTTTCAAGGTGGCAAATCATTCTTTGCTCTGAAAGGAAAATTATGACTTTTAACAAAAATAGTCTATTACATTTACAATTGCACCTGAAGCTTCCCTAAAATTTGGCCCTGGCACATCTTGGGCAGACATAGGGAATGAGGAATAATTGGACTCTTTTGTTTGCCTTTTGGGGTAGGGGAAGTCGTAAGTAAAATAGCACCCAATTCTTGTGTGTTTCTGTATGTATATATGTATACATTCATACACATATACATGTATACACACACACACACACACTGTGTGTTACAAATTAGACAAAAAGGTAGACAAATAAGTAGTTGAAGAAAGGTTACATTTTATCATCAGTTTCATTACAGTTTGAGTTGAGGTAAGGAATGCTAGACCACCTAGGTGGCACAGTGGATAGAGTGTTGGGCCTGAAGTCAGGAAGATTCATCAGTCTGAGTTCAAATCTGGTTTCAGACACTTACTAGCTGTGTGACCCTTGGCAAGTCACTTAGTCTTGATTTCCTTGGTTTCCTCATTTATAAAATAATCAGGAGGTGAAAATGGCAAACTACTCCAATAGTTTTGGGGTTTTTTTGCCTTTTTTTTTTTTTTTTTTGCTTTTTGGAGGGAAATTGGGGTTAAGTAACTTGCCCAAGGTCACACGACTAGGTTTTTTGTTTGTGTGTGTTAAGTGTCTGAGGCCAGATCTGAACTCAGGTCCTTCTGACTCCAGGACCAGCACTCTACTCACTGCGCCACCTAGCCACCCCACTACTCCAGTATCTTTGCCAAGAAAATACCAAATGGGGTCACAAAGAGTGAGATGCAAATGGAAAATGACTAAACAAGGAATGTTAGAAGAAAGAAGGTATAGAGATTATGTTTGGTGATAAAAACATGATTTGCTTATCTTAAGCACCTATCAGCTAATGAATAACTTCAAGTATGTGTATGTATGTTTGTGTATGACTATGTATGTATCCTGCTGAATTTAGCTCCAGAACAAGGTTTGAAGATTGAAGAAAGAAAATTGTAGGGAAGCATATGTATACTTTGAAAGATGCGGGTGAGAAGAAAAATGTAACTTAAGATTTTTTCACTACCACCACCACCCCCACCACCCTTCACACACACAACCCAATTAATGTAATCACAGAAGGCCCAGATAACTCTATCAAATGAATTTTCAATCAATCAAAATGAGGATCAAATGTGAAAAATCTTTAATTGACTTGAGAAGATTAAAGCACTTTTTTCAGTGGATACATAGGAAACAACTCCTAACTGGCTAAAGGAATCAGGAAGGGGCCTATATATAACATAATAAATCAGTTTTGTAGGGATTAACCTTGCTGTAGACCAATGTAGTGGAGGAGAAGCCAGGACCTTGAGAGGAAGCTGCTCATGGAGAGGAAAAAGTCCTCCTCAAAAAGATTAACCACCCTGACCTAGTAGTAGTTCGGAAGTCCAGCTACAGATTGAAATACTTTGTCTTCTATGGAGTCAGCCCAGGGGAACAGTTCATCTATCCCTCATATCATTCCTCTCAGGAAAATTTATGAAAACTCCATGAAGGGAGAAAAGGATCTTCAAAGACAAGCATCAGGAGGATGGGTTTGCCCCTTTTTGCTGCATGTTTACTGAAGCTAGTTCATAACACAGACTGTTCTGTTTGTTGTTCAGACTTAAGAAAATGATGAAAAAAAATTTCAATAATACACATAAAACTTAAAGTTTTGTTGTATCTATATGGTTTTTCAGAGAGCTGGTTGTTAAACATTTACAAGCCTATGCCATACACTTGCCTGACTGCAATTGCACTTTAATTTTGAGCACACTTTCCCCAAGGACTCTGTGTGTGCTAGGGAGAGGATACCCCTAGCTAGCAAGAATGTTTTGCATTTAATGATCTTACTAAATGTTTAAGAAACAGTCAATTAAATTTATCAATGGGAATCCCATTGGTCAGGGCTTATGAGTGACAATATTAGAAACTCCAGCCCCTTGGGGTTAACTCTGAAACCTTGATTAGGAGTAGCTACTGCCTTCTTGGAACCCAGCCCACCAATGGATATGAGAATTGGAGACCTAGTCCTAGAGGTGAAAATATTACAGGATTTGATTAAAGAGAGTATAGCCACCCTTTCTCTGGGTAATCTAGGATTAGTTTTGATCTAAGGCTGAATTCCAGTAGGGCAGCTCAAGACTGGATCTGACTGTAGCTTCATGACCACTCACATTGGTGGGAAAAAATCTGGACTGTATCGAGCAGCACATCTGCTGCTTATATTACCATAGACTTTTCCCCTGAGGTGAATAACTGTTTAAATGTGCTATATACACATATGTGTATATATGTATCTGTATGTGTATCTGTATGTATATATATAATAGATATGTATACACACATACATATACATACGGAGAAATGGAGAGAGAGAGAGAGAGAGAGAGAGAGAGAGAGAGAGAGAGAGAGCCCTGAGGTGAAGGATATTTGGTAATGGAAGCCTATAAGTGGGCTGGTACAACTTGACCACACTCAATGCATGCCTATGAAATTCACTTGCTACTATTTTTTCCCCAGTATGTTGTATCTGGGAGCCATGGAAATAAGAACCATGACCCTGGACTTCACATGGATAGCTATAACAATGAACATGATGATAATTAAACAGCATTTATTAAGGTCTAAGTGCCAAGGACTGGTACTAAGCACTGGGGATACAAATACATAGGAAAGACAACCAGAATTTATATAGCATTTAACTTACATTATCTCATTTAATCCTTACCACCACCCTATGGGGCAGGTTCTATTAATATTCCCATTTTATAGATGAGGAAACTGAGGCTGAAAAATGTTAAGCAATTTGTGTGTTGGAAGCAGGATTCCAATTTAGGCCTTCCTGATTTTACAAATGGAAAAACACCCAAAACTCCAGTTAGAAGGCAAGCCCCTCAAAGGCAGGAATTATTTTGCATTCATCTTTGTATTGTGTAGTACAGAACTTAGTATAGTACTTTGTACTTTGTATTGTGCCTGGCATAAAGTAAAAGTTTAATAAATAAACACTTGTTGATTATCCATACAATGAGGTCAAATACAGTTGCACTCCTCCTCTGGGATACCTCTAGTTGTAACACACAGTAAATAGAGCATTGGGCTAGTTCTAGAGTCAGGAAGACCTGGATTCAAATCTGCCTTCAGATATTCACTAGCCATCTGACTCTGGGCATGTCACTTAAGCTCTGTTTGCCTCAGTTTCCTCAACTGAAAAATGTGAATTAAAATACTGCCTATCTCACAAGTTTGCTGTGAGGATCAATTATTAAAAAAAAAACAAAAACCCTTGGGGTGGAGCCAAGATGGCAGAGTAGAAACAGCTCATCCAAGACACTCTGCCCCCAGATTCCCCCCAAACTATGTAAAAGGGGACTCTGAACAACTTGTGGAGCCCCAGCACCCACAGAACGACGCAGAGAAGCTAACCTCCCACTGAGGACAGCCCAGCAGCCCTGCAGGAAGGACCAGCACAGCGCTCTGGGAGCTGGCAGTGTGCAGAGCACGGGGAGCTGAGCTGAGGGGAGCCCAGGTCCCCGTGAGCCGAGGTTTTGGCCCCAGGGCGGCAGGGCCAGCGGCCGGCTGGAGAGACCACAGAACACCAGCAGCTACGGCGACTCCAGAATTATCAACATAGACATGCCTAGCACAAAGTAAGAGGTTAGTGTCCTATGGACTTTGGGACCAGTATTTGGGGAATGCATCAGCTCCCTCCCCTGGGGGCTAGAAGCAGCTGAGGAGACCCGCCATTTTGTAGTTTTCAGAGGCAGCTCCAGCTCCTGGCCTGTGAACTGTAGGGAGATCCAGCGATCAGTCATGGGGAGTAATCGCTCTTGCTTTAACCTCCCTGGATCTGGATTGTGATCTGGGGGGGAAGTCCTGGGTGGGTTTACAGCTTACCAGAAACGGAAGTTGCCCCCCACATGTTCAGGACGAAAATTCCTCTATCTGGCCTTAAAGCCATAGTGTGGCAACAAGCCCAAAAGTCAAGTAATTAAGTGGCAACATGCCAAGGCAAAGGAAACAGAAAAATGCAACCCTAGACTCCTATTTTGGGGGCATAGAGCGGGAAAAGGACTGTGAGGTCAGAAGTCCTGCTCCAAAAGCCCCAGGGGAAAACATGAGCAGGTTGCAGGTCATAGAGGACCTTAAGAAGGACTTTAAAAATCAAATAAGAGAAGTGGAGGAAAAATTGGAAAGAGAAATGAGAAGGATGCAGGAAAAGTATGAAATGAGGGTCAACAGCCTGACTGAGGAAAACAACACCTTAAAAAATAGACTAACTCAAATGGCAAAGGAGGCCTAAAAGGGCAATGAGGAGAAGAATGCCTTAAAAAGTCGAATTTTCCAGATGGAAAAAGAATCTCAAAAGTTCACTGAGGAGATTCATTCCTTCAGAGTTAGACTGGAGCAAATGGAAGCTAATGACTTTATGAGAAATCAAGATGCTGTTAAGCAGATCCAAACAAATGAAAGATTAGAAGGCAATGTGAAATATCTCATGGGAAAAACTACTGACCTGGAAAATAGATCCAGGAGAGACAATTTAAAAATTATTGGACTACCTGAAAGCCATGATCAAAGAAAGAACCTAGAAATCACCCTTCAAGAAATTCTCAAGGAAAATTGCCCTGATGTTTTAGATCCAGAGGGCAAAATAGAGGTTGAAAGAATCCACTGATCACCTCCTGAAAAAGATCCCAAAAAGAAAACTCCCAGGAATATTATAGCCAGGTTCCAGAATCCCCAGATCAAGGAGAAAATACTCCAAGCAGCCAGGAAGAAACAATTTCAATATTGTGGAAACACAATCAGAATAGCCCAGGACCTGGCAGCTTCTACACTGAGGGATCGAAGGGCATGGAATATGATATTCCAGAGGGCAAAAGAGCTGGGAATGAACCCAAGGGTCACCTACCCAGCAAAAGTGAGTATTTTGTTTCAGGGGAAAATATGGTCATTCAGTGGAATAGAGGACTTTCAAGCATTCTTGAGGAAAAAACCAGAATTGAATAGAAAATTTGACATCCAGACACAAGGAGGAAGAGATGCCTGAGAAGGTAATCAGGGAAAAGAAATCAAAAGGAACTTATCAAAGTTGAACTATTGACATTCCTATATGGAAAAACAATAACTGTGACTGATGATGTTTTTCTCACTATGAAAATAATGGAAGAAGGGTGTGTGGTCATATGAATACATATGTGAATGTGTGTGTATATGGAGAGAGGGCATAGGTTGAATTTGTTGGGAAGGGAGAATACTCAAGGGATGAAATTATGAGGTGAGAGAGGAAAGTGGCAAGAGAAGATGGGGAGAGACAGGGTAGGGTAAACTATCTCATGTAGAAGAAGCAAGGGGAAGTGGTTGCAAGGGAGGGGGAAAATAGGAAGGCTAAAAAGGCAAAACCACATTCTCATTGAATTTGGTTCAGGGAGAGAATGACATACATACTAAATGGGATATCTCAACCTGCAGCAGAATAGGGGGAAGGGGGATGAGAGGAGGGATGATGGATGGGAGGGCATCCTTGGGGGAGGGGAGGTTGGAAGTACCCACTATAGAAGAGGGACAGGATCATGTAGGGAATGGACCAGGTGGGGGTGGGATGAGTGGGAGGGAATTATAAGCAGCCTTGTACAATATATCTACTATGATAATGTTTTGCATAGCTAGACATGTACAACATATACTGAATTACTTATCTCCCCAGAGGGAATGGGTGACAAGGGAGGAAGGAAATGGATCTGAAATTCGAGGTCTTAACATTAAATGTTTCAAATATATATAAATACTATTATTAATACTCTTTTGCTTATAATTGGGAGATAAGATGTGCAGGCATTGGGACACAAAGATTCACCTTCCTCTAATGGAAAAGTCGAAGGGGGTATGGGAGAAGGTATGGGAGAGAGCAGATTGGAGGAAGCGATATCTTGTGGGACTGCTATTCTGGGAGGGTGGGTAGGGGAAAAACGGGGAGAAGATGATTGTAACTCAAAATCTGGCAGAAATGAATGATGTAAAACAGAAGTTAATAAAGCATTTGTTTAAATAAATAAAAAAAAACCCTTTAGCACAGCACCTGGGACACCGTAGGAGCTATGTTTATTCTCTTAAATTTGTTCCCTTCCCTCTCAGCCTAATTCCTTAAGCTCACTCAACTTTTCAACACACATTTAATTACAACCACTTGTCCAAGATACACTAGCCTCCTTCCCTTTCTCTTACTCCCTTTAATGAATGAGATAGAAATGCTGACTCAGTCACCCAACACTTGAACTGCAGGTGATGTATTCCCAGGAGTGCCCCTGGGAATATTCCCAACACAATGTAAACACAATGTGCCACTGCCATTGGATAATGGGTACTTTTTCTTACTTAGAAGCTCTAGGCAGGTCTTCCAAATAGTACATTTGGATCTTTGATTTTGATGCCAAAACAGCTTTAAGTTGAGTATGTAGAGAACAAATTTTAAAAGTAGCTATTGTCCTGGAACTCAAAATGTCTATTGAGATTTGGTCATTGCTCCTCCTAATTGTTTCTAAGGTCCATCCCAGGTTTCAAACTTAGATCTCAGTCCCCAGAACATGTTTTATACTAAAAATAATCTTTCTCGGGCGGCTAGGTGGTGCAGTGAGTAGAGCACCGGCCCTGGAGTCAGAAGGACCTGAGTTTGGATCCGGCCTCAGACACTTAACACACACAAACAAAAAAAACCTAGCCGTGTAACCTTGGGCAAGTTACTTAACCCCATTTGCCCTCCAAAAAAAAAAAAAAGCAAAAAAAATAAAATAAAATAATCTTTCTCTTTGTACTTTAGTTTCATATCATTAGTACGTTATAGAAAATGCATTCCATCCAAATTAATAATAAAAATAATAATAGCTAACATTTATATAGTGCTTACTATGTGCCCGACATTGTGCTAAAAACTTTACAATTATTATCTTGATTGATCATCACAGTAACTCTGTGAGGTAGGAATTATTATTCTTATTTTACAGATGAAGAAACTGAGGTCAAGTGAGTTACCCAGGGTCATATGGCTGGTACATGTCCAAGTCCAAATTTGAGGTCAGGTTTTCTTCCCTCTGAGCCCAGTATTCTAGCTGCTAATCTTTGGTTAAATTTAATTTGGCTGCTTTTTGTCTGGCAAATAAAATAGATGAGGTCTTTTGTGTTATCTTGACAATCTTGATTAGTGCATGGCCTGGTGAAAAAGCCATTAATAGGAAGGCCAGAAACCTGGGCTCTTATCTGAGCTCTGCCACTTACAAGCTCAATGACCTAAAGAAGGCAGCTTTACCTCTGGGCCTTCAGTTTACTTCTCAATAAAATTGGGATAGAACCAATTTCACAAGACCCAAGAAATGAGAAAAACAACATTGGAAGCTAACACAGACTCATTGTGACTTGGGAGCCTAATCATAGTTTGTTTCCTGAAGACTCTAACACCAGTGTTTCTCCAGGTACCACTTCCCTGTGTCCAAAGAAAAAAAGGAAAACAAGGAGGGGAAGTGGGAGGATATTTTCATCATGGATTTAATGGCACCAGATCTATTCTCCATTTTTGAGAGTGGGAGAGAGAGGAGGTATGGGGTTTGGGTATATTTATGCATGTATATGTATATGTGTGTACATATATGTGTATATGTATGTGCATGTAAACATATATACACTAGTATATTATTATAGGTGCGTACATATATACATGTGTGCAGATATAAGTATATATTTACATTTATAATTAGCACTCTCTCTAGGTAAGCAGGGTTTAGATGTGATCTCAGATAGCACCATTCAGATAGGCTACTCAGGTCTGGATCTGACTGTAGAGAGCTACATCATAATTTACCCAGCCATGCATAATGTATGGTCCAGGTGTGCTGGCACATCCATCGTTCACATTACCAGGCCCACTCCCTGACAGTGACTGAGTCACTACTCACTTCTGTTCACTTGACCCTAATGTGATAAATGTGACCATTCTCACCAACTTAAAAAAAAATATATATATATATATATTCTAGTGGTCATGACCTCAAAGGCGGTTAAATGGCACAGTTGACAGAAGATTGGAACTTGGAGTCATGAAGACCTGAGTTTGAATTTTGTCTACTTCAGACATTTACTCTATGTATGTGTGTGTGTGTGTGTGGGGGGGTGTTGCCATAGGAAAGTCACTCTGTCAGTGTCATCAATAAAATGGGGAGGTCAATAATAACATCTGCCTCACACAGTTGTTGAGAGGATCAAGTGAGATAATGTGTTATAAAGAGCTTTGTGACTTATTGCAGGCTGCAATGCTTTCAGTTTTCTCATAAGTAAAATAATAAAACAACCAATTTCAAGAGAGTCCCTAGACACAGAAAAGGAAAATCAGCAGCCAGCCTAGACTTACTGTGAGTAGGAAGTCTTATTAAGATTTCCTCCCTAAGGCCTCTGGCACAGATGTCTCCTTTAAGATTACAAACCTTATAGCACTATAGAAATGTTAGCAACTAGTAATCCATGAGGTATAATATAACTTGAATGATTAAAATACTGTAGGGCACAATGCATGCAATCTTACTCTCCAATTCCTAAATGCACTTCCCTTTGACAGGTAGCCAATAATTAATGTCTATATATTAGTACCATAGAATGTTAGAGTTGGAAGGAGCTTTAGAGATAATTTAGTTCAGCCAACATCTCCATTTTACAGATGAGGAAACTGAGACTGATAGAGATTAAATGATTTGCTCAAAATCACAAAGCAACCTAATGGGAGAGCTGGGACTATATTTTCCAAATCTTCAGTCTCTTAGTTCAATACATGGTTCTTCCTTTCATGGTTTTCATTATTTTTATACTATTGTCGAGATATTTTTTATATCAGTCACTTACTGGATCTTAGGCCATCCCAATAATCTTGATTTTTGTCTTGCAATTAGACTCTGATGACTGGAGGAGAGAGTGAGGCTATCTTTGTAACTTTGCATAGCTCTGCCTCACTTGAATCCAATTCAGGGCAAGTCGAGACATCCTTGTTATGTTGTTGGTCTACTTTGAGAATAAAGGAGGTATAAGTGAAGAACTCCCCTAGTGGAATGGGCAGATGAGAACAATTTGTTGCAATGGTCATAAAGGCAGCTGAAGTAGGCAGTATGGAACACTCAGAGTTTGGTCAGACATCAAAGATGCCAAGGTCATCCACTGAATCCTGGCCCACTGCCAGTTCTCCTGACTTTTGTCTTGCCACTGGACTTAGATGACTCTGGAAGAGAGAGTGAGGCTGATGAGTGTGCAATTATGGCTCACTTAAATCCAATTCATGCACAAGTCAAGATATCACCCTCCTAATGTCATTGGTCCTCTTTGAAAATGAAGGATGAACAACAACAGCAACAGTCTGGCACATATAGTTAACTCTAAATAAATTCTTGTTCATTGACTTACTGATTCATAGATGAGGAATTAAGTCCCAGAGAAGATTAAGTGATCTGCCTTAGGCCAGATTGTGGCAGTCTAGTGATTTGCCAGCCCCAACCTTCTCTCTACTTTAGTCTCTTCATCCCAAACAAAGAATAGTAATGTGATACTTTCTCTTTGGAGAATACTAATGTGCAGCAGGGGTGGCAAACTCAAATAGAAATGGCCTCATGTTGACTTAGAAAATCACAAATTAACATTGGAATGTATTACTTAATTATTTTGTTAAATATTTCCCATTCATATTTTAATATATTTGGGGGGTGGGGGTTTTTAAAGTTTTTATTTTTAATTTATGGAATAAATCAGCATTTCTGTAACATAGTACAATGAAAAAGATGATTGTCCATGAAACTGCAAATCTATTATGCACAACATGCTATTCCTTTTTTAAATATACAACAAAATTATGATGTAAATTTCTTTGTTTTTCTCCCCTTCCCCAGAGATACCATTAGACACATATAGGCAGATATATATGTTTAATTGCTGATAGAATTGTAAACTGATCCGAACATTTTGTAGAACAATCTGGAATTCTGCCCAAAGAGTTATTAAACTACCTATATCCTTTGACCCAACAACATCACTACTAGGTCTATTTCTGAACATAATTATGGAGATAATTATGTTAGATTTTCCCCTAAGTCACCAACAGGTCTGAGGCCTGTAGTTTATTCTTCACTTGCTTTAGCCTGTTTGCCAAGATGATTTTAGTGGGCTGTGGCCATTACTCATGCTACAGCTTCTTGAAGCCACAGGTGAGACTTGAGTGAAAGGTGGACACCAAAAGGTGGATGAGCAGCCTTGAAAAGGGTTAAGAAAACTTTCCCACAGGAGGTAGTAGACCTCCCTGAACACCCCACACACCTCTGAATCTAAGGTCTGAACCTAAACTGCTCTGATCCTATGATCTCTCAAAGCACTTGCATTTCTAAATCCTAGGAACTTTTGAAAATATACCCCCTTCCTTCACACAACATCAGGATACGTGGGCCCTTAACTTTCCATATTGGAAAATGTTCTAAAACACAAATTTGTTAGGATTCCCAGCCCAAATGCAGAAAGAAATTCCTGGAACAAAGGATGGGGACCAAGAGACGGTAAGAGAAAGGAATAGAAAACTGAAAAGAGAATTTAGTAGCTACATTTTCATTCCTGGAACTTCTTTCTTTTCCATCTCTTCCTTGTGAAACACTTGACAAAATATGGATTTTGCATCTGCCATTTGTGAGGATATTTTTATTATGCATCAACTACTGGATGAAAAAAACTCAGCCAAATCCTGATTACCATACATTTCTCTACAGGGTGGCATTTTTGTTATTCTGGAGGGTTTCAAATGTTCTAAATCCGTTTGCATTTGCTTTCATTTTTCTTCATTATTTAACATTTCACTATCTCCCATTTCTGACTCATAAATTACTTGTCCCTTTTTTTCCCCTTGGCCACATTTCAATGCACTTTGCAAGCATTTCGATTTTCAGATAATTGAAATAAAATGAGGTGGGGTTTTTTTATATTGACAGGAAGAATATTTTCCTATTTGCCTTCCAAACTGTATTGTCTTAAATGTTTTACATTAAGAAAAAATGACTATGGCTTAGCAAGTTGCTAAGGAAGAGAGATCTGGGAAGTCTGTCATGCATTGGAGTTCTTAAAATGAAATCATGATGCTTTAAGAAGCTTTAAAGACATTTTCTTTCATTCAGGTTACATATCATCTGCTGAAACTCTTATCAGCTTCATTTTAGTTAATGTCAGTTATTTGCTATCCATGCTTCAGTGGAAGAAAAATAACTCATAGCTGAGGGCTAGGCCAAGGTTAAAGCCCCTCAAGGCAAGCTTAAGATCTAATGTATAGAGAGTGAGATTGAAAAGAACCTCTCACCTTTAGCAGCTTGCTCTAAACTAGACTTCAGAAGAACAATTGTATTTACCTATTAATGCAGGTATAGTTTTGCATGTGAAATATTCCCTAACAAAGAACCATAAAAGAGGACTTTAATTCGTTTACTTTCTTGCCAATCTGCTAGTTATAATGGGCAAAGTCAAGAATAGGACTTTTTTTTTGTACTTGAGGCAACTAGGGCAAGTAACATGGAAAGAATCCTCAAGTCAACATTTAATGACACATTCTGTTCAAGGATGCAGTAAACAGAGATCACAGGATGTTGGCTCCTCTGGGAGGAGACTTGGATACACAGGAAAACTTCATTATGGTAAGCCTAGTGAGAATGAGGGAAGGGAGACAGCTCACACAAGGCATGGCATCTGGGGAAAGAAAGAGTAGCTATCTCATAAATTCCTAGATTTAGCTAATTATTCTTGACTAACTAGATGCTAAGACTTTTTTTTTCCTCCGATGCTGAAGAATTATCAGCCCTGTCAGTATCTTCTCAAGTAAAGCACCATGGAGCAAAGCCTCAGTGGCCATATCCTAGTTACTTCTTTGATTCCAGGTGTGTTGCTGTTAATAAGCTTGTGATCATGCCAGGGAAAAAAGTTATTCAAAAAGACTTAAAAAAAAAAAAGAAAATGAAGGATGAGAAGCAATAATTAAATTCTTCACTAATGGAAATTAAACAAAACTAACCCCTCCCCCTCAAAAAAAAAAAGACTTTCAATACTTATCTTCCACCCGTTCTTTCCAATATTTTTTACAGTGTGTTCTTCCCTAACATTGCTTTTTATTCCTGGAATAGACTGGATTTTAAAAATCATTGGCACATAATGAAAGACATAAAGGGAGTAATGGAAGGAGAACTGGTAATTTGTTTTTCTACCTGTTGAGTACTTGTGAAAATCCTCATTTCCTGTCTGGGCACTTTGACATGAATAATCTTGAGTTGAATTTAACAAAAAGGCCATGAACTCTTCTGGAGCACAAATTTTTATGCAATTGAATGTCCTCAAGAAGTGCCAGCGCTTTATTATCATAGAAGAGCTGAGAGCATCATGGGATAAGGCAGCTCACAGCTCTTATTATTAACTTATTATCAGGATATTCTCCTAGATGAAATTCAGTCCCCATTAAAAGCAGAACATTGTGATGGGGGCTGGAGTAAAGGATGTAAAAATAATAGAACATTCATACAGATTCATGTATACATAGCACATTAAGGTTTGCAAAGCACTTTTGCCACAACCACCTGGTGAGGTGTTAGTCCATGTGTTGTGAACCACATGTTTTGGATAAAGAAAAAGAGGTTCAGATAGGCAAAGAAATTTGTCCAGAGTCACAAAGCTAATAAATAGTAGAGTCAGAATTTGAACCCAATACTCTTTCAGTTCTTTCCACTACTCATTGAAAACAAAATTAGAAAGAAATACAAACATAGTCCTAGGAATATCCTCACCTGTGGACCTCTTAGAAAAATTGCCTAAATGCACAATCAGTCAATTCACATTTACTAAGCATCTCTGTGGATTTGTGTTCACTCAAAATTATAGTTTACTGGTCACTGCCAAAGTATTTACTTTTATTAGGGAGTCATAGGACATAATTAATCTAAATCAAATGCGTTACTCACAGCAAAGAAAGAAAAGTAGTAACAAAATATTACTCTCTACAAACCAAGGGCACACACACTCTCACACATTGAAACAGCAGCAATGGGAAAGAGGAAGAGGGTACACAAGTGGTTATTCATACATGCAGAACACATGTAGAGGGGGCCCTTATTTCTTTTTTTTTCAAATGCTTTGTTAACTTCTGGTATACTTCATTCATTTCCACCAGATTTTGTGTTATAATTTTTCAACCCGTTTTTCCCCTACCCACTGCCCCAAAATAGCAGTCCCCCAGGATATACTCTCCTCTTATTTGCGAATTACATTAAAATAGTATTAATAATAGTATATGTATATATTTAAACATTTGGTTTTAAAAGTTTGAATTCCAGATCCGTTCCCTTCCTCCCTTGTCACCCACCCTTACTGGGAAGATAAGCAATTCAATATAGGTTGTGCATGTGTAGCTAATGCAAAACATTATCATAGTAGATATACCGTAGAAGACTGATTATATTTCCCTCCCTCCTATCCCACCTCCCACTTGTTCTATTCTCTACTTTGATCCTGTCCCTTTTCAAAAGTGGGTGCTTCCAACTTCCCTCCCCCCCAGCCTGTCCTCCCTTCCATCATCCCCCTTCTCATCCCCTTCCCCCCTACTCTCCTGTAGGGTGAGATACCCTATTTAGTGTGTATGTATTCCCTCCCTGAGCCAAATTCAGTAATTATAAGGTTGACCCATTCCCTTATGCCTTCCTGTTCTTCCCTTCCATTGTACCCATTTTTCCTCACCTCTGCTATATGAGATAGTTTGCCTCATTCTGTCTCTCCCCATCTCCTCTCATTATATTCCTCTCTCACCTCTTAATCTCACCTTTGAAGTATCATCCCTTCCTATTAAATTGGTCCTGTGCCCTCTATCTATGTATACCTGTAAACACACACACACACACACACACACACACATACACACACACACATATATATACACTCACATATGTCTTCATATACCTATATACCCTCCGATAGACTATATGTGTGTATATATATATGTATATATATATGTATATATATATATATATATTTCTATTCCCTTCAACTATTTTCATACTGAGAAAAGTTTCATCAGTTACAATTATCATTTTTCCACGTATGAATGTAAATAGTTCAACTTTGATAAGTTCCTTATGATTTCTTTTGCCTGTTTACCTTCTCATGCTTCTCTTGCTTCTTATATCTGAATATCAAATTTTCTATTCAACTCTGGTTTTTTCTTCAAAAATACTTGAAAGTGCTGTATTCCACTGAATGACCATATTTTCCCCTGAAACATGATACTCAGTTTTGCTGGGTAGATGATTCTTGGATTTAATCCCAGCTCCTTTGACCTCTGAAATATCATATTTCAAACCCTTTGATCCCTCAATGTAGAAGCTGCCAGATCCTATGTTATCTTGATTGTGTTTCCACAATATTCAAATTGTTTCTTCCTGGCTGCTTGTAATATTCTCTCCTTGATCTGGGAATTCTGGAACCTGGCTATAATATTCCTAGGAGTTTTCTTTTTGGGATCTTTTTCAGGAGGTGATCGATGAATTCTTTCAACCTCTATTTTGCCTTCTGGTTCTAACACATCAGGGCAATTTTCCTTGAGAATTTCTTGGAGGGTGATTTCTAGGCTCTTTCTTTGATCATGGCTTTCAGGTAGGGGCCCTTGTTTCTGTTGCAGTAGGACCACTGATTTCATCTAGTCATTAGGTCTTTTCTGCCAAGGTATTTCACCATACCAGGGAACCGAATCACTTCCATTTAAACTGCCTTAGGGAGCTTCTGCAGATCAATTAGCAAGATAAGGTACCAGACAGTGAGTGTTCTTGAGTTGAACTGCCAAGCATTCAAACTCTACTACAGAGAGCACAATTCTTTTTTTTTCCCTTTTGGAGGGCAGTTGGGGTTAAGTGACTTGCCCAAGGTCACACAGCTAGTTTTTGTGTTAAGTGTCTGAGGCCAGATTTGAACTCAGATCCTCCTGATTCCAGGGCTGGTGCTCTATTCACTGCCATCTAGCTGCCCCCAGAGAGCAGAGTTCTGATGAGTGCCATGTTGGTCAAATGCCAAATTTATGTTTGCTTACAAAACTATTTTACATAAGACAAATACTCACATGCATATTAGAAGAAGTGATACAAGGACACACTCAGAGTCTCTTTGAAGAATTTTGGAATCAATTGTGAGACATGGGAGACACTGATTGAGGACGACCAGTATGGCATGTCTGCATCAAAGAAGGCACTATGCTGTATGAGCAAAGTACAATTTCTATAACTCAAAGGAAATGTGACATGCACACATTTAAAGACATCTATACCACAAATGTTCATATGGACTATTTGTGCCCAATTTCTGGTAGAGCCTTCTAAGTTCATAGTGGTTTGATCAGCTACCCTCAGACACACCTTACCTAGACCCCAACATAGTGATGTCATTTTGATCTTCTATGGGCATGAAAGACAACAACCAACCAACTGATCCATGTTGGACTTTCCCTTGTGTCCAGAATTTCTGCTGTTCCCTCCCTTTGTCTTTCCTTAGTTTTTCCTCCTGTCATGTCTATTAAACATCAGCTGGACCCCTCAGTTGTGGAGCTACTTTTTCCTCATGAGAGTATACACTGCTATCACTCTTTTGGCTTAGAATCCAGTGGCCAGTTCATTTCCAGAGTTTTAGCCCTAGTGGCTAAACCCTTTTGGAACAGAAATCAGTCAACCAGTCAGCTAGAACTGATAGACATCTTTGAACACACTTCCTTTTGCTAGCAGGATCCAGGTCCTTATCTCAAGCCTCTATCTAATTTAGCATCCAAAAGTCGCTTTTGTTTACTGTCAGTTCTTGACGGTAAACCTTTATTCCCCCCAAAATAATTTCATGGACTACCTTCTAACAAAGCAAGAAGCTACCAGTTTCCTTCAGTCTGATACTATTCTATGGATCTCCTTTGCATCAAATGTTTGGGGCAGGCAAAAACAGCAATAGCAAGGTGGTGCTACAGAGGTTATCAGTCTATATATCTCTGTGTATAAAGCAAGGCACAGATGTAGTTCCTCCTCCCCACTCCCCTGTAAACAAGCCTTTTTTAAGCGTCTACTATGTAGATGTGCTATGTGCTAAATTCTGAGGAAACAAAGAAAGAAAAAAAAAAAGCCAGTCCCTGCTTTTAAGATGCTCACAGTCTAATGTGGAGGAAGTATAATGTGCAAACAAGCTGTACAAACAAGGTATATACAGGATAAATTGCAAATAATCAACAGAAGGAAGGCATCAGGAAAGACTTCTTGTAGAAGATGGGACTTAAAGGAATCCAGGTAAGTCAGGAGATAGAGATGAGGAAGGAGAAAATTCTAGGCATGAAGGACAGCCAATAAAAATGTCCAAAGTTGGGAGATGGAGTATCTTGTTTGAGGAACAATAAGGAAGTCAGTGTTACGATATCACAGAGTATATACATGTATATTTGTGTGAAAAGGGTAAAGTATAAAAAGATCATAAAATGTGTGAGTGTGTGTGTATGTTGGGGTAGGGGGAGGTAATAAAGGACTTTGTATGTCAAAGAGAGGATTTTATGTTTTATACTGGAGGCAATAGGGAGCCACTGGAATTTATTGAATAAGAGGTTGTCATAGTGAAATTTCCACTTTAGAAAGATCAATTTGCCAGCTAAGTAGAGGATGAAGTGACATGGAGAGATAATTGAGACAGGGAGATCAACTACAAGGTTATTACAACTGTTGTCCAAGTGGGAGGTGACGAGGACTTACACCAGGGTGGTAAGAGATATTACAAAGGTAGAATTGATAAGACTTGGCAACATATGGGGAATGTGGGGTGAGAGAGAGTGAGTAGAGGATTGTGCCAAAGTTGCTGGTTTGGGTTGACTCCAAGGATTAAGTTAGGAAGAGCAATATCTTTGATAGGATAAAGGGTAAGAGACTTGAGAGAAAAGTAATGTAGATTTGAAATGATTCTCCAAAGCACAAGACAAGAGAGGGGGGACAAATATAGCCCATGCAAAAGTGATGACCTGGGAAAAAACTGAGGGGTGGAGAGATTGGACTTTGCAGTGAGCATGAAGTTTAGAGTTTGACACTGCAAGGCAGAGGTTGAATGACAACAGGTTATGCTCAGAAAAGGGCATTTTGGAGTTCGTGAATATGAAAGTGGAACACGTGGATGATGGCAAGATCAACGGTAAGGCCATCTCTGGGTTTAGTTGAAGTGAGGTGGGAGAATAGCTCATGGGGAATGAACATAGAGATGGGTTATTTGAGGATGTATCAATATTTGTGTTGAAGTCCTATGGTCTGAGGACAAGAGTTGAGAAGAGAGGAAAAATGTGAACAAAACACTGAACTCACTGAGTATGATATATGTTCCAGCATACCCTATGTTAGAACATTTTCATTAATTTCTCTTGAGAAAAATTTCTCATGGAAACATTTGTCCTAAATTATGTCTGTATCTAGGCACCCCCTAACCCAAATTCTGAAGGTGCCTACATCTACATTTCTATCCTTTTGTACATATGGATTTACATGTTGTCTCCCCCATTAAATGATAAACTCCTTGAGGACACAGATTATCAAAAGATAATCTCTTTTTTGATCCCCAGTGCTTAGCATAGTGCCTATCATATAGTAGGTGCTCAAAAAATGTTTATTGGTTAATTGTTTATTTCATTTAAATTCCTGTCTATCACATGCCATTATAACCAGCAATCAACTACCTAGCCTTCGACAACACTCCCCTCCCTATCCCTCTTCCTCTATATCCCACACTACTACCTCTCCCATCTCTCTCCAATCACACAAACCCTCAAAGGAATGAATCTCTGTCCTTATGGAGCTTATGGATATGAGAGAAACTTTCAAAAATCTCCCTGCAGATAGGGAGCAATATGTAAAAGTATTGCAATTGCACCAGGGAAGTTACAACAATTGTGAGAGTGCACTTAGCCAAACTTTTTTCAGGTACAAGTCATGATTTTGTGAATAGACTTTGGATGAAGGAATAAAGACAAATCTGAACTCATTAGGAAGCAATTCCAGGGATACTTTGTCTTTAGAGTTCCACTTGACCTTCAAAAGAAAGTTGTGGTTTCCCCCCTAATGTTTCCAGAGACATTTCTCCATGACTGTCAGCCTATTTTCTACTGACAAAAATGGAAGCTGGCATTTTGATAAGATAAATCAACTCAGTTTGTACTTGGAGACAAATCTCCTTCTGACTGGAAAGACCAGAAAAGAAAAAGAAAAGGAGCTCTTCTAACAATGCTGCCTAAATAAAATGTTTTCTTGTTTCAAGGGAAAATATGGTCATTCAGTGGAATAGAAGACTTTCAAGCATTCTTGATAAAAAAAAACAGAGTTGAATAAAAAAAAAACAGAATGGGGTAAACTATCTCATATAGAAGAGGCAAGGGAAAATGGTTACAATGGAGGGGAAGAACAGGAAGGCAAAAGGGAATGGGTCAACTTTATTCTCATTGAATTTGGCTCAGGGAGGGAATATCATACACACTAAATAGGGTATCTCACCCTACAGGAGAGTAGGGGGAAAGGGATGAAAGGGAGAATGATGGAAGGGAAGGCAGGCTGGGGGGAGTGAAGTTGGAAGTACACACTTTTGAAAAAGGACAGGATCAAAGTAGAGAATAGAACAAGTGGAAGGTGGGATAGGAGGGAGGGAAATATAGTGTCTTTTACAGTATATCCACTATGGAAATGTTTTGCATAGCTACATGTATACAACCTATATTGAATTGCTTATCTTCCCAGTAAGGGTGGGTGACAAGGGAGGAAGGGAACGAATCTGGAATTCAAAGCTTTGAAATCAACTGTTTAAAAAAAAAAAAAATATATATATATATATATATATATATATATTCATTAATATTATTTTACATGTAACTGGGAAATAAGATACACAGGCACTTGGGCATAGAGATCCACCATGCCCTACTGGAAAGTTGGAGGGTGTATGGGAGAAGATATGGGAGAGAGCAGATTGGAGGAGGGGATATCCAGTAGGACCGCTATTTTGGGGTGGTGGGCAGGGGGAAAATGGGGAGAAAATTTGTAACTCAAAATCTTGTGGAAACGAATGATGTAAACTAGAAGTTACTAAAGCATTTGATAAAAAAAAAATTCTGAGTAAGAATAAGTAATCTGAAAGACCAATCTGGACAATCCCTTTGACCATTCAAGCACAATCATTTTACCTCCCTTTTTCTTTCCATTCTATTTCATTTTCTACTTTTAGCAAGCTAGCAATTGATCTTGGTAAGTAAAACTAAGTAAAAATATTTGCCTCTCTCTTCTAGTTTTTACTTCTCCTTGACTAGGACACTTTCTATAACACAAATTTTGTTTTTCATATACATATATATATACATACATACATATATACATACATGGGTACACACGTGTGTATATTATCTGTATGTATCTGTGCACATATGTATTTACATGCATATTTATACACAAATATTTGTGTATAAATGTGTAAATATAAACACATATATGTCTAATCAAAATCTACATCATATATGTATTTATAGTTAAAGGCATATCTGTCTATCTATCTAATCTCTTTGAGAGCCCTGAACATTTTTGGTGGAAGGTAAAAGATGTGAAATTGTGACTATTGAATTATTAATTCTATCACTATTGTGCAGGTTTTCCATTGGGGTAAGTGTGGGGGGACTGGAAACAGTAGCCAGGCAGGCTGCTTTGATTATGCAGGGCACTATGAGTCATCTATTTAAGCAGAAATGCCAAATGCATATCCTTGAACTCTTGCAGGCTGTCACCTCCTGCTGCTTTGGCACAGATCACCCACCAATAGCACTAATTAACCAGCCAGCATAACTCAGCCAATTGCTTCTATTAACTCTATGCATTACCTTGTTCCTCATCAAAGAAAGTTAGAAGGGGCTGCAGAGATCATCTAAACCATCACCTTCATTTTACAGGGCAAGGTACTGAGTCTCAGAGAGGGGAAGTGCCTAGCCCAAAATCACACAGTGAGTGGCAGAGTAGTCTGAGAAACTAATTTTCCCGAATTAACCTAGTACTTTTTCTCTTTTCTTTCTTTTGCTTGTTTCAGTGTGGAAGATGATAGTTGGAAGAACAGGAATTATCTACCCATCCCTAAATAAGCTACCTAAAGAGTTGCCTACGTCTCCAGGCAATTACAGATGAGAATCTGCTCAGTTTCATGACTCAGCAACTACCTGACTGAACAAAATAACCAAAACCAAGGAAAACCCTTTGTCCATCCTATCTTTCTGGGTCAAGAAAAACTTCCTAGCAATTAGACTGGTGCAAAAGGATCTTGCGAGGGCAGGGAGTCAGCAAGCTTTTATCTAGAACCTATTATTTGTCAGGCACTGTGTTTAGTACTGGGGATACAAAGAACAGTCCCAAGAAGCTCACAGTCTG
>WOXC01007521.1:0-31016 GCA_011680675.1 Gymnobelideus leadbeateri | reverse complement strand
CTATGTGATTACTTTGTGTATGAAATCTTTCTTTTTGGCTTCTTGCAGTATTCTTTTACTTTGATCCAAATGTTCTAGGTTTTGATTATTACATTCCTGGGAGGTTTAAACTATGTGGCATTACTTTCAGTAGGCATTTTTACTTTTCCAACTAATTCTAATAGATCTGGGCATTTTACTTTATGATTTTCTGAAATACAGAATGAAGGTTTTTGTTTAGTCATGGTTTTGAGGAAGTCTGATGATTCCTAAATTAAATCTCTTTTACCTGCTTTCCAAGTCAATTATTTTTGTAGCAAATACCTTACTTACATTTCCTTCTACTTTTTCAAAATTTTTACTTTGTTCTCATATTTCTTTTTACAGTCTCTTCAAGTTATTGAATTCCAATTGCTTCTAAGGGTTTTTATTTCTTACTTTCTTTCTTCCAGGTACATTTGTAGTCTTTGTGATTAAATTATTCTTTCCTCTACTTGAGCCTGTTATAGACTTACTGCGATGGGATGCTCAGCGTCCAGTACTTAGCATGATTTGGAGACGTGTATAAGAAATGTGGGTGGCCCAAGGAAGAATGATGAACATTTATTGATTCTCAGGACAAAGTTTTTATAGAGCAAATGAGACAAAGGAAAGGGACTCAAGTTTTCTAATCATTACCTAGTCTGTTGTATCCTGGAGGTAGCACAGAATAGATAATTTTATAAGGATTTGTTATCTAGGAGACTAAAGTCTTAGGGTAAGACCTTTGATCTAGGTCTCAGGTACCTTCTAATGCAGCCACCGTCATAAACGGATACAACTGGGAGCAAACTTCAAAGCCAAAGCTACAATCCTCAAAAGACATCATGTGTTTAGAGCTGACCACCGAAACATACTTGAGTGCTGAATGCCACTGTTTCTGCCATTCTGGATGCAGTGGCTGACTGGGTGCCAGTCTTCATAGGAATCTCTGGCTTTTGGTTTAATCTCCTGACTCACTTCATATTTCTGACTCCTCCTTGCACAGACCCCAAATGATAGTTAACACTGGCCTTCTCTGTGGACCTGACAGACCCCATTTGAATATTATCCAATGAACAAGACTGCTTTCTTCTGCCTAGTTGGCTTTTATTAGTTTGAATCTGTACCCCAAGGAATCTCAGAGACACCTGCCACTTTTTAATGACAAATCAAAAGTGTAGTTGGAGATATGAATTACCTGGAAATGCTGGTGTTTTTATGACTGCATTGTCTTTGGAAAGACTCTTGTAATGGCAAGCACAGAAGTAGTTCATGCCTTGTTTCAGCTATTGAATTAACACCTTGTTTCAGTTCAAGTTTCTTTTGAGCCTTGTATCAAGCCTGTTAAGAAACAGAACATGTGAACCCCACAACTTGTGAACCCTAGAACTCATGAACCCCTGCAACAGGAAGGGGAGGAGCTAATGACCATATATAAGGAGAGGTCCAGGGCTAGAGACAGCAGAACTGAGAATAAGACTCTTGTGGTGGCAGAGTCAAGAAGGAGAAAACTTGTGGCATCCCAGCACTCTGTTTGTCTGCTCTGTCTGTGCTGATGTTTGATTGTGATACTTTATACAGAGGCCCTGGGACCTTACTGGAAGCCCTGAAAGAGGACTTTCTGGTTGTCTGTTTACAGAAGTCCTGGAGGAGGGGTTTGGAGGTCCTGGGACTTTTCTGATGACTTGTGCTGACCACTTACTTGGACTTTGCTTGTGGGTCTGTGTTGATTTCTATGTTGATCATTTGTGTTGAGTTCTCAGACCTTGTTGGTGCCCCGAAAGCCCATGATAAAACCACAGTAGGAAATAGGACCAGTATTGCATCTGAGTGGCAAAACATACAATATCTCTTTTTTCAAGACCCTAGGTGTTTTGCCACTCAGATGTTTCTGGGCAACATACTTCCTGAACACTATTCCAGTACTTTCTCTTATTGTGGCTCAGGCAGTGGTTGCTTAGGTTCTGTGACCTCTTCTTCCCTTATCTAATCTCAAAGCATCCACAGGTTTCTGGTACCTTCCTATGCAGTTTTACAATCCTGTATAGGATGGAAATACTTATAGCCATTTCCCTTAGATTTTCTTATCACTATTTATTCTGGTACATCTGTATAACTTAACTGGAGCATTTGTGGGAGATCTGGTCTCCTCTAGGTCCTATCTCATTGCCACCTTAACCAGAAGTTCAACTAGTATTTTTTAGAGCTGGAATTTGGATCCAAGTTTTCCTTACTCCAAGTCCAGTAATTTATCCACAATTTCTTTAAAAATATATACAGAGAGGGGTGGCTAGGTGGCACAGTGAGTAAGAGCACTGGCCTCAGAGTTGGGATGACCCGAGATTGAATCTGGCCTCAGAAAATGAGCACCCACACATAAATAATGACTAGCCATGTAACCTTGAGCAAGTTACTTAACCCCAATTGCTTTAAACAAATATATATATATATAGTATATATATATATTTTATATATATATTATATATATAATATTATTTTATATTTCATATTTAATTTATATTTAATATTATATTATATATTAATATATATTGTATATATATATATATATATATATATATATATACAGAGTAATATTTAAAGTAGATTAACATTGTTAGTATGGTAATTTTTCTTATAATGGCATGGCCCAGCCATGAGCAATAAATATTCTTCCAGCTATTTGCACATGGTAATTAAATTTATATGTCTTTTTTATGTTCTGATCTTAGGATATTTTATTAATTTTGTAGTTTTTGGAATGGTATTTCCCTTTATATCATTGCTTCTTGAATTTTCTCATTATATGGAAATGCAATGGATTTTTGGAAAAATATTTTGTATGCTAAAATTTTGCTGAAGCTCATACATATGTACATATACATGAGAAAAAGCATTACTTTACTAGGACATTAATAACCAATTATTAATGTGAGATCCAAGCCTTTCTCCTTTATTTCCTCATTTATAGTTCAGTCCCTGTAAAAAGTCAGTCTCTGAATAATGACTAATTGATGAGATTATTTTAGCCCTCAAAGTACATGCTCTTCAGTTTTGGCCAGGACCCCATCCAACTAGGAGACCTTATTTCTGTTTAGAGTGTAAACAGAATGTAGTCTAGAGTAGTTCTTACCCCCAGGAAAAGAGACCCTGTCCTAGTACCCCTCCCAGTTTAGAGTAATACAGCTCATGAAAAAGAAAACCAACCAGGTGACCTGGATAGAGATAGATTCCCCTGTCCAGCTTTCTAGAGATGGTTGAGTCTCATAGTGATGCCACATTTTTAGCAGATTAAGACTTCTAGTTCACCTCCTCATTAAATGTCCACCACTTGGGGTTGATTCCCCATTATCAAGGGAATTCCTTTTCAATAAGTATTTAAAGCTTTCAGGATTTCCATGTCTTTTGTCTTTGGTTGTCAAAAGAAACCAATGACCATTAATTTATTGATTATTAGCTAGCCTACTTAATAAATTATCAATTAACCTGAAACACTATTTTGGGTTTTTTTTTTTATTCATCTTACACACACATATACATACACATAAGGAGAGATATGGGGGAGGGAAAAGTTGAGAACTGGAACAAAATATGCTATGTTTCAATTGAACCCCAAATAGCTTGAGTTGGAATCATGAGATGATGCAACAGTGTAAAAAATAGTTGTAAATAGGAATAAGGAAATTGCACGATGCTTAAAGGCATTATAGATGATAAAACAATATCCGTGTTAAATATAGAAATATCTATAAAGATATAGATATATACATATATATAGATATATATGTACATAAATGTAGATAGAGAGATAGAGAGATAGATAGATAGATATGTAGGGGGCAGCTAGGTAGCACATTGGATAGAGCACCAGCCCTGGAATGAAGAGGACCTGAGTTCAAATTTGGCCTCATACATTTGATACTCACTATATATGTGACCCTGGGAAAGTCACTTAACCCCAGTTGCCTTGGTGTGTGTGTGTGTGTGTGTGTGTGTGTGTGTGCATTTGCACATGCACGAATACACACATGTACACACATGCCAAATGGTATATAGCAACTAAGTACTTAAAGGAAAAGTAAATTAAAATGTAAAAAAATAAATAAATAAACATTTGATAATAGAAAAGAATTTATTTGTATTTTAACATTCCTGTTTCAAAACTTGATAACTCTAACCAAAAGAAAAATAAGAAGGAAATTAGATCTTAACAAAATGTTGGAATAATACTTGTTAGACAAATAAGATATATTAAATATATGAAAAATATTAAATGGAAATCTTAAAAGACATACTTATTTTTAGCATTACATATTACCTTTACAGAAATTGACTGTATCTAGGTAATAAATAACTCATAAATATAGAAAGGTAGAAATATTAAACACATCCTTTATAGACCATAATGCAATCAATAAGGGAAATATGAACAAAAAAAAAACACCAAGCTAAATGTGGACCAAGTAATAATATCCTAAATAATGTGTGTGACAAAGAATAAATCATAAAAGCAATAAATAATCTTCTTAAGAAGGATGACAACATTTATAACAGCTAGCATTTATATATTGCTTTAAGTTTTGCACAGTAGTTTACATAAGCTATCTCATAACAAGCAGTAGTTTACATAAGCTATCTCATAACAAGCCTATGAGGTAAATTATCCCCATTTTATAGACGAGGAAAGTGAGACTGAACAAGGTTAGGTGACTTGCTCGAGATCATGTAGCTAATAAGTATTTGATTTGAATATTTGAATATAGTTAGGATTTGAACTCAGGTCTTCCCAAACTCCAAGTTCAACATGCCACCCACTGCACCATTTAGTTCCCATATAATAATAGCAATTGTAATAATTACAACAACAATAACAATATAATATTTAGACAAAATGCCATAATTCATGGAATGCAACTAAGGTAGTAATTATAAGAAAATTTCTCTCTCTGAAAGAATATATTAACTAAAGGGGAAAGAAAAAGGAGTCATGACATGAGCAAGCAATTTTTAAAAACCATAATTAGGAAATCAACAAATTAATAATTCCAACATGAGAATAAAACAACAAAAAATTTATTATAATATCACTATTACAAAAATGAATACTTTTGACGACCTTTATAAGTTGATGAAAAAGGATACGATCAGAACAAGGAGAATAAATTAATACAATGACAACATTGCAAAGACAAACAATTTTAAAAGCCACAAGAATCATGATCAGTACAATGACCATGGATGATTCCAGAGGGCAGATGATGAAAAGCTATACATTACAGAGAAGTGGTGGATTGGGGGTATGAAACAAGACATATGCTGTTTTGTATATAACCACTGGGAGAATTTGCTTTATTTGACTATGCATATTTGTTACCAAAAAAAGTATCTTCTTTCTTTTTTCCCACTAGGGAGAGGAGGAAAAGGAGAAAAAATAGATTTCTATTCATTAAGTTTAGCAAAGTAGGGGTGAGAAGGGAATATGGATGTGAAATTTTGCATATACTTTCAGATAAGGTCACTGCATCCTTAGCTTTGCCTAACATCATTAGCTTTACCTAAGCCCATCTTTTACAGGAAGCCTTTCTCTGTGCATATTATCCTGTGCATAACATTTTTGCATATATTTATTTGTTGTCTACTCCATTAGATTGCAAACACCATAGGTTAGGGACTGTCTTTTGCCCCTGTTTGTATCTCCAATGCTTAGCACAATGTCTGATACATGTTGGTGTTTAATAAATGTTTATTCATTTATTTACCTTGTTAAAAAAACACTTCCTACAATGTATGAACAATCTGTAAATGTATATAATGTAAAGACAAAACACCTCAAAGAAAACAGAAAGAAATCAAAAAGAAGAAAACATAAAAGTATGAACAGGATATTGTTTTTCAACCTTCATGCATGGATATCCCTGTTGCCAAAAGCAATTAATACCCAAAAGGGAATCAGTAAGATATTGCCATTAGTGGTAAACAAATAATATTAATATTGTAATTAATCTTAACAGAATAACTGTCTCTTCAGTGTCTTCAGAATGATTCCATTGCATGGTAAGATTGTTGATTGTAATGTTAAATATGGTATCATGGCCATAACCACTCTGCCAGTCATATATTGCCTTTTTTTTTTTTTTTTACTCCCATAGCCAAACACAGGAATTCTGATGTTATCAATAGGAGTAAGACTTCAATAACAGAGACCAATAATGTCTAGAAATAACATTTCTACAAATGACGAAAAATGTCTTTTTAAGTAGCTCTTTGTTGCAGCAAGCACCCCAGCATTCCCAGGGTGGCTGCCAACACAGGTTATTAGATCTGCTTTTCTAAAGGAAAGCAACTCAAAATGGGTTAACAATCTTGCTTTAATCAATCAGACATATCATTTACCTAGTTCAGGGGAAAAAGTCAGCACCCCGAACTTCAGAGTATACAGACAGAAGTTACAAGCAGAAGTTACAAGAAGACAGAGAAATATTTCAAGTAGACAGGCCTCCAACTATCTTGACCATTACATCTATACCTAGTCAGTTACCAAAGAGGGAAGCATCAACATCTGGGTTTTCAAAGCTGAGGGACTCAACAGCTGCCCAGTCCCATCTGGTCAAATCACACAACACTTCTCAAAGTCAGCCCCAAAACAAAGCCTCATATCAGGGTTTATATAGCCTTCTCCTGGCTCAGAGAATGTCACAACCCTCTTGACCCACTGCACAATCACAAATTATTTCCTGAAAAACAAGTCTTCTGCCACAGGCTCCAGGTATACTAGGCCTATCAAAGGGCCTTGGGGCCAGGGAAGAGCTTAAATTCGAATTCCCTTAACACACTTATAAATTTATTGAAGTTTATTATAGATTAACACAAGTCTGACTCATGCAAGCTGATGTCATTACTGAGAAAGTAATTCAATATTTCAAAAATCAAAGGAAAAATAAATTACATTGAAGATAATATCAAACAAACAATATAACTGATTCATTAAAATATTATTTTGGCAGCTATATGCAAAATGATTTTGAGAAGGAAGAAATTAGAAAGCAAAAATCCAATTAGGATGTTTAAAATAGTTCAGGGGAGAGGCAATAAAGACTTGGCCCTGACTTACAAATGCTTGAGTAAAGAGGATAACATTGGACTTAGCAATTGACTGGATTCGGGTTGAGAGGAGCAAAGGGCAATGAGATAGAGAAAAATAAAAGGTGATTCTGAGTTTATGAAACTGGGCAACATGAAGATTGTTAGTGTCCTCAATGGAATAAGGGAAATGGGAGGAATGAAAATTTTGGGTCAAGGAACAGAAAAGTAAATAAATGGAGCATTTTTTTTGTGCATGTATCCTAATCAGATTTATTACATGGTATTCTTTTTTTTACTTTAGACTCAAGGGCAAGAACACAAATACAGACTGCAGAAAAGAAATAAAAACATATCACAAACTTAAATATAGGAACTTAAATACAAAGAAAGGGGGGAAAAGCATGTTGTGTGCATAGCAGAACATAAGAAAGGATTCAAAATATGTTACAGTAAATTTTCACTTCAAGGAAGCCTGTATGGTAAATAATACAAGTCGTGCTGAGAATTGTCCATCTTTTCTTTGCTTCCTTATGAGTTTTCTTTTATTCTCTCCTATGCTCTTTCCTACATTGTTCTTTTTCTTCTCCCCTCCCCCCCACTCCCTTGTAATGGAAATGCAAATTTAAAGATCTTCCCTGCCCCTAGGTTGAGTGCACCTGGAGCCTGTGGTGGGAGGCTTGTTTTTCAGGAAAGCCCACACCTTGATACTTTGTGATTAAGCAGTGAGTCAAGAAGGTTGTTACAACCTCTGAGCCAGAAGGCTTTGCTTTGGGGCTCACTTTGAGAAGTGTTGTGTGATTTGACCAGATGAGACTCTGGGAAGCCGTTGTTGAGAGCCACCCCCAGCTTTGAAAACCCAGATGTTGATGCTTCCCTCTCTGAAAACTGTGATTTGGTATTGATATAATGGTTGGACAGTTTGGAAGCCTGTCTGTTTGATCTGTCTGTATACTCTGAAGTTTGGGGTGTTGACCTTTTCCCCCTGAACTAGGTAATATATGTTTGATTGTTTAAAATGAGCTTGTTAGCTGATTTTGAGTTGCTTTCCTTTACAAAAGCAGATCTAAGAACTTGTGTTGGCAGCCACTCTGGGGATGCTGGGGTGCTTGCCGCTACACCCCTGAAGGCTACAATAAAGTTTAGGTATGTTTCTCTATAGCTGCAGATAGATAGACATATATAGACATATGTTTTCCCAAACATATTCTACTCCTGATCTTTGTTTTTATGTTTGTGCATGTCTCTTGTTTCCTATCCCTCCTGCCTCCTCTACTTTACTTCTACTTACTACCTTGCCCTCCTGTTACTTGCCTACCTACTTCCAAGGATCCCTTCCCTATCCTCCCATTCCCATAAATCTAAACACCCTTCTATATCCTCCTTTTACCTACTCCCTCCTCCTCCCCTCTAAGGATGCCTCCCTTATCCATTCCCACATGCCCCTACTATTTTATTTCTTCTGAATTTAGAAGACTTTTATAGTCTTATATATATATATGTATTATTCCCTCTTAAACTTACTCCCAATGAACGTAGGTTACCAGAACTACCATCCTCTATCATATACATATATGCCTCTGTAGGTGTACACCCCAATCTAATTCTGCTGTATCGATTCTTCCTCTTGTACCTCATTTGTATAAAATAATTACTCTTTTTAGCTCTTCTTAAATGGTTTTATATTTTAAATTCATATCAGATTCAGGTTTTCCCTAATCTTTCTCATGAGCTACCCAAATGTTAATAAGAATGTTAGACATACATTTTACACATATAAAAAGTAAACAGTCTATTCTTATGAATCCCTTATAATCAGTCTTTAGTATGTACCTTATATTTCTCTTGGTTCTTGTATGTCAAATTGAGTTCAGGATTTTTTCAAACAAAATCTTGAAAGTCTGTGAGTTTATCAGACATCCAATTTTTTTATTTGGGATAATACTTAACTTTGCAGGGTATGATATTTTTGGCCAGAGTCCCAGTTCTTTTGCTCTTCAATATGTTGTGTTCCAAGACCCATGATCCTTCAATATCTCTGCTCCTAGGTCTTCTGTAATTCTAATTGTGGCACCCTCATATTTAAATAGTTTTAATCTTAATGCTTTTAATATTTTATCCTTGAGCTGGGGGTTTCTGAATTTGACTGTGATATTCCTATGAGTTTTCCTCACAGAATCTATTTTGAGTGGTGATTGATAGATTTTTTTCTATTTCTACTTTCCCCCCTTGTTCTAATGCTTTAGGGCAATTTGATTATTTCTTGTATTGTTGTATCCAGATTCTTTTTTTGATCATAACTTTCAGTTAGTCCAATTATATTTGTATTTTCTCTTCTTGATCTATTCTCCAAAGCTGTTATTTTTTAGAAGATATTTCACTTTCTCTTCTATTTTTAATTATTCATATTTTGTTTAATTATTTCTTGATCTCTTATAATTTTTCTGGCTTCACTTTTCCCAATTCTAATTTTCAAGGCATCATTTTCTTCCTTAAGATTCTGGATCTCCTTTTCTAGTTGCTTGACTGTCCTTTCATACTCTTCTTGTTTTTCTTGCATTATTCTTATTTGGTTTTCCTCCATCTTTGTCATTTAAAGTCTTTTTTTAAGATCTTCTATAAATTCTCTTTTGGGCAGATAACCAGTTAATGTTATTCTTTGGGTGTTTCCTTATTTCAGTATTCTCCTCTGAAGATGAACTCCAGTCTTCTCTATTCTCATAATAGCTTTCTGTGGTTGGATTCTTTCTCCTTTACCTGTGCTTTTCTGTTTGTGTGTGTTATGTGTGTGTGTGTGTGTGTGGGTGGGTGGGGGGGGGGTGGTGTAATGGCTTGATTTTTGTAATCGCCTCTAGCCCTGGGGTGTAGGAAACAGTGCCTGTTGTCCCAGATTTTTAGTTCTCCTTTCTAGCCTGGAAGCAAAGCCAAACCAGAACTACCATCCTCTATGATATACATATATACATAAATATGCCTCTGTATGTGTACACCCCAATCTAATTCTGCTGTATCAATTCTTTCTCTTGTACCTCATTTGTATAAAATAATTACTCTT
Organism: Gymnobelideus leadbeateri; assembly: GCA_011680675.1. Taxonomy (NCBI): domain Eukaryota; kingdom Metazoa; phylum Chordata; class Mammalia; order Diprotodontia; family Petauridae; genus Gymnobelideus; species Gymnobelideus leadbeateri. Next base: position 20,884 of record WOXC01007521.1, on the reverse strand, counting down.
TTTAGCTCTTCTTAAATGGTTTTATATTTTAAATTCATATCAGATTCAGGTTTTCCTATAAGTGCCCATAGGCAGGGGCTTTCTGCCCCACTGCTTTTTCACTCACTGGGTGTGTGCTGGTTCCTTCTCACCCCTGCTGCTCTGTGCAGCACAGCTGGGTCTGGAGTTCTTGTCAGCTGAGGTTTCCTCAGTCTTCCCAGGTTCAGACACCCAGCTCCCCTCACTATGAAGGGATAAATGTCCCTGTAGCTGGGGCCAATGCAGCCTCTCAAACCAACTAACCCTAGGACTTGTCACTTGTTAAAATGGAATACAGCCTGCAGATGTTTACTCTTCACAGGGACCAAACATAACCCTGGGATTTTTCTTCCAATCTTCTCAAATTGTCCCAGAAGACCCCAGTTGTGCCCCTATCCTTATTTATCTCCACCCACACTTTGTTCACCCTAAGGTGCTATTTTAACTCTTTTGTGGGGTAAAATCTTGAGAGGTTGGAATTTTCTGAGCTACTCTCCCTCTTCCCAGAATCCTCTCTACAAAGAGAGCATTTATTAAGCACTTGCTATGTGCCAGGCACCATGCTAAGCTTTAGAAATACAAATACAAGCAAAAAATTCCTTCAAGAAATTTACATTCTAATGGGGAAAGAGCATAAGAGAGAGCTGAAAAGCCAACTTGGGTATTTCATGAAATAGTGGTCCTGGGCAAGAACTCACCAATCAGAGGAGAAGTCTGTAGAGGCAGAGGCATGACAGCTGACATGGAGGAAGAAAAGTCTATAGAGTCAAGAAAAGACACTGAGTTCTGTTTTGGATATGTTGATCTCATGCCTGTAGGACATCCAGTTGAAGATGTCCAAGGAGGCAGCTGGTGATATGGGGCTGGAGTTCAGAAGATATTAGGCTAAAAATAAAAGTAATGGAGTGATTTGAAAATATATGATAATTGAATCCATGAGAGCAGATGAGATCACCAAGAGACTGGGTATAGAAAGAAAAGAGAGTCTAAAACAAAACCTTGGTTGATACCCAAAGGTGACAGAAAAGGAGTGGTCAAGAAGAGAACCAGAAGGAAGCTATGTTGGGAAAACCAACAAAAAAGAACCTACATAGAGGTATGGGAAGAGTAGAAGAGGGTCAGATTCTTTAGAGAGTCCAGAAAGAATGACAAGTGGGGAAAAGTTCATTGGATTTAGCAATCAACAGATCATTGATAACCTTGGAGAGAGATGTTTCAGTTAAGTGGTAAAGTTAAAGCCAGGAAGCAATGGCTTTTTTCTAGGGAGGTGACTATGAAAGGGAAGAAAAAGCACAATGGCTTAAAAGAATGATAGGGTCAAGTGAAGTTGTTTTAAATATGTAGGAGGCCTGAATTTGCTTCAATTCAAGAGAGAAGGAGCTAGTACAAAGAAGATGAGAAACAGAAACGGAGAAGGAAAGGAAGGGATACTGCGAGAGACAGAGACAAAGAGAGATACAGAGAAACAGAAGAAATAATTGAATGGGCAAGATCCTAGTAGAGACAGGAGTGAATGAGATGAAGGGACGAATAGGGAGATGATAGTAAGAGGTAGAATAAGCAAGAAGAGGAAGATTGTAATGGACTGGCCCAAGAATGTGCTGGAGCCAGCTTATACCATTCCACTGTGAGCATTTATTCCCTAGAAACTGGCAAACTACAAATCAGGGTTTGGTTTTATTCTTTTGTTGATTGTCTAGACTTAAGAAAATGATTGAGAAAATGTAAATAATGCAAATTAAACTTAAAAGTATTTCCTGCATACATTTTTTTTTGAGAGTCAGTTGTTAAAATCTACCAACACATCCCTCAGTGGCCCTATTTTCTTGGAAAAGGAGGAGGCAAGATACTCTGCAGAAAAGGTGTAAACAAAGGTATTGAAGAAGGCTGGAGGAGAGGAGAGACAGCTTAGACTATATACTGTGGGGAGTGTAACGAAAAGAAAATTAGGGAGGAATAAAAAACATTGTCATCTGGACTTCTAGTGCCAAGATGGCAGAGTGAGGAAAGAACCCTCTAAAGCCCTTCCAAATTCCCATCCAAACAACTAGAAAAGCACCTTAGAATTAACTTGGGGAGTAGGGAAGCAGCTTACCAGCATGGCAGGAAATGTCTATCTCATTGGGGTGGGAAGGAAGTAAATTCTAAGAACAGTATCAGCAGCCAGCTTCATAGCAGGAGGTCTGCAAGCCCAGGGCAATCCACCAGCAAAGACCCACCCTATTAGAAACCAGCAGCCCCCAGGCAAGTAAGCAGTCTGTGCAGCACAGCAAGTCCCCACCCCAGTGATCCTCTCCCCAACATAAACCACCAGAAAGGCCTTGACCCCATTACTGACCAGCAGTAAAATCCCTCCTCAGGGCTGGCCAAAAGTGAGACACTGCCCCTGGGGCCGACAGCAGAGACCATGTTTACATAGCAACACAGCAGCAGGGCCTCATCCCAGGGACAGATCAGCAACCCTCCTCCAGGTCCAGCCACCAGAAAGAATCTGTTACAATAGCAACCCAGCAGAAAGGCCTAATTAATCCCTGGGGCAGGCCAGCAGCTAAACCCCATACCTGGAAAAGGCCAACCAGGAGACCTTACCCTACTCAACTACCACAGTACAAGCCAGAAGGGTAGCCTACTCTCCAGTGAAAGCAAACAGTAAGATTCTGAGCCATAGTACAAAAACTTGGGATAGTAGAGGAGCAGAGCCCAACTCTCACATAAAAATACTAAGTAATTAAAAAAAAAAAGGCAGAACAAAATAAGCAAAAAAAAAAAAAAAGAACTTGACTATAAAAAGTGACAATGCTAACAGGGAGAATCAAAGCATAAACTTAGAAGAGGACAATAGTGTGCAAATGGCTACATTTGAAACCTCAAAGAAAAATTTAATTTGGTCTCAAGACCAAAAAAAATTCCTGAAAGGTCTTTTTTTTTTTTTTTAGTTTTCAACATTCATTTCCACAAGATTTTGAGTTATAAATTTTCTCCCCATCTTCCCCCCACTCCCTACTCCAAGATAGAAAGCATACTGAATATCCCTTCCCCCAATCTGTTCTCTCTTATATCTTCCTCCATCCCCCCCCCCAACTTTGTAGTAGCGGAAGATGGATTTTTATACCCCAATGCCTATATATCTTATTTCCCACTTACATAAAAAAAAAAATTTTGTTTTAGTATTTGTTTTTAAACTTTGATTTCCAAATTCTTTCCCTTCTTCCCTTCTCACCCACCCCCACTGGGAAGACAAGCAATTCAATATAGATTGTACATGTGTAGTTACCCAAAATGTTGCCATAATAGATATATTGTTAAAGACTAGCTGATTTCCCTCCATCCTCTCCTACTCCCCACTTATTCTATTTTCTCCTTTGAACCTGTCCCTTTTCAAAAGTGTTTGCTTCTAACTACCCTCTCCTCCAATTTGCCCTCCCTTCTATTATCCCTGCTCTTATCCCCTTAACCCCTACTTTCCTGTAGGGTAGGATGCCCAATTGAGTGTGTATGTTATTCCCTCTTTAAGCCAAATTCAATGAGAGTAAAGTTGACACATTCCCTTTCACCTTCCTGCTCTTCCCTTCCATTGAAAGTTTTCTCTTGCCTCTTTTATATTAGATAATTTACCCTATTCTGTATCTCCCTTTCTCCTCCCAATATATTCCTCTCTCAACTCTAAATTTTATTTTTTAGATATCATCCCTTCACATTCAACTAATCCTATGTTCTCTATGTATACTGTACACACATATGCACATACTCACATATATATTTATATACACATGCACCCTCTTGTAAATATATATGAACGTATACATATATATTCCCTTCAACTATCCTCATACTGAGAAAAAGTCTCTTGAGTTATAATTATCATTTTTTTCATGTAGGAATGTACATAGTTCAACTTTAATAAAGTTCCTTGTGATTTATTTTTCCTGTTTGCCTTCTCATGCTTCTCTTGCTTCTTGTATTTGAATGTTGAATTTTCTGTTCAGCTCTGGTTTTTTCATCAAGAATGCTTGAAAGTCCTCTCATTGGATGACCATATTTTCCCCTGAAACATTATACTCAGTTTTTCTGGGTAGGTGATTCTTGGCTTTAATCCTAGCTCCTTTGACCTCCAGAATATCATATTCCAAACCCTTCAGTCCCTTAATATAGAAGCTTCTAGATCTTGTGTTATTCTGATTGTGTTTCCACAATACTCAAATTATTTCTTTCTGACTGCTTGTAATATTTTCTCCTTGACCTGGGAAATCTGGAATTTGGCTATAATATTCCTAGGAGTTTTCTTTTTGGGATGTTTTTTAAGATGTGATTGGTGAATTCTTTCCATTTCTATTTTACCATCTGGTTCTAGAATATCAGGACAATTTTCCTTGAGAATTTCTTGAAGGATGATTTCTTCTCATTTGCTTTTAGGACCTCTTTTGCCATTTAAATTAGTCTATTTTTTAAGTTGTTATTTTCTTAAGTCAAGATGTTGACTTACTTTTCATGAATTTTTTCATCATTCTCATTTCTCTTCCAAAATTATCCTCTACTTCTCCTACTTGATTTTCAAAATCCTTCTTGAGTTCCTCCATGGCCTGCAACCAGTTCATATTTTTAATGGAAGCTTTTGATTCAGGAGTTATGACTTTGTTGTCTTCTTCTGGTTCTATGTTTTGATCTTCTTTGTCCCCCCAAAAGGATTATATAGTCTGATTGTGCTTCCTCTGTTTGCTCATCTTGTGATGGGAGGCACTTGATACCAGCATCAAGTTTGAGCAGAGACATTAAATGAACCGGGCCAGGTGGGCAGTTCAGAATAGAACTCCATTTATTGATTCTCTGAACAAGATTTTTATAGAGCAAAGAGACAAAGGCTATCATGTCCTTTCTTAACTAGTGTTCCCATATAGGATGAGCAAGAATTCAGGGTGTTCAGTTCTTTGCACATCATGGAGAGTGGTAAGCCAACATCCTATTGGCCTGGGAGCAGCTGCAAGGAGCTGGCTTCTTCTACCTTCCTAACTTAGAGTTGACCCTCAACAATCTTGCCAGCCAATTACTAGACTTTTGAGCTCTTTGCCATGGTAGAACTCTGCTTCCAGAGTAGAGAGATCTGCATCCCAAATTGCTGGGGGTTTTGAAGTTGTCAGAGCTATGAGGAGGGCGCCATCTCTACAGCCAGCACAAGCTCTGATACACTAGCATTTCTCACCCCAGGACTACCACCCAAGATCCAAGCAGGTCAAAGCAAGAGTGATTACCCTCTGAATGGTCACTTGGTACCCCTATAATCTGCAGGGCAGGAGCTCCAGAGGCAGCCATACAGCAGCACCTGCAGCCACCATACCTCTGGCACCTCTGTTGCCCCAGGGACAGGGACCAGACCCCACTCCTCTCTTCCCCAGTTCCAACAAGTTCTCTACTGACCTTTTACTTTCTCTTTGGTGTTTATGGGTTGAGAAGTATGGAAACCTCCACAGCTGCTGGTAATTCAGTCTCTTGAAGTCTTCTCTGGCCTGTCTGTGCCACTGGTTGCAGCCAACCCAGGTCTGAGTCCATATGGTTCACTCAGGCTCAGCTCCCAGCCTGGTGTGATAGACACTTCCTGTTGGCCTATCAGGCTGTCTTCAGTGGGAGATTTGTTTCTGTCTGTCACTTTGTGAGGTCTGTAGCTGTAAAATTTATTTAGTCTTTTTTTTTTTTTTACAGTTATTGGAGGTGGTTGGAGTGGGGGCTCAAGCAAGTTCCTGCTTTTACTCCATCATCTTGGCTCTGCCTGCCCCACCCCTTCCAAAGATCTTAAAAAGGATTTTTAAAAGAAAATTAGAGAAGTAGAAGAAAATTGGGAAAAGAAATGAGATTAATACAAGAGAATTGTAAAAAAGAATCAATAGAATGGGAAAAGATATGCAAAATTTTACTGAGGAAAATATCTACCTAAAAATAGAATCAGCTAAAAAAGTTCACCAAAAAAAATCCTTAAAAATTAGAATTGAGCAAGTGAAAGCCAATAACTATATAAGATATTAAAATACAATAAAACAAAATTTAAAAAACGTTTTAAAAAAAGCTAATGCAAAATTTCTCATTGGCAAAACTACTGATGTAGAAAATAGATCCATGGGAGATAATAAAATAATTATTGGACTACCTGGAGGTCATGATCAAAAAAGAAAAACCTAAACAACATCTTTTGAGAAATTATCAAGGAAAACTGCCTTAATATATTAGAACCAGAGGGCAAAATAGAAATTGAAAGAATCTACTGATCACTGCCTGAAAGGGATTCCAAAATGAAAACTACCAGGATCATCAAAGCCAAATTCCAGAAATCATAGATCAAAGAGAAACTACTGCAAGCAGCCAAAAGAGAAACAATTCAAATACTGTGGAAGTACAGTCAAAATTATATCGCATTTGGCAGCTTCCACATTAAAGAACCAAATGACTTGGACTATGATGTACTGGAATGCAAAGGATTTAGAATTACAACCAAAAATCACCCACACAGCAAAATGGAATATAATCTTTCAGGGTAGGGGGAAAAAGTGTGGAATGGACATGTAATGAAATAGAGGACTTTCAAACATTCCTAATTAAAAGACCAGAACAGAATAAAAAAAAATTTGGCCTCCAAATACAAGACTCAAGGGAAACATAAAAAGGTAAAAAAGAAACAGGGAAAGAAAATGTTAAAAAATCAATAAGGTTAAACTGTTCATATTTCTACATAGCAAGATAATATTTGTAATTCTTTAGAACTTTATTGCTAAACAAGCAATTAGAAGGAGTATATACAAACAGAGGATATAAGGTGACTTTGTTGGGATGATTCCAAAAAGCAAAAACAAAATAAAGGAGTGAGAAAGAAAATCATACCAGAAAAAAAAAGGAGGGGGAAGAATGAATGGGGTAAATTATTCCACATAAAAGACACATGAAAGAGGTGATAAACTCGGAGAAATTCAGAGAGGGAGGAGGAAAGACTGGAATATGACTGATGTGGGAATTTGCTTTGCTTGACTACACGTTTGTTACAGGGGCTTAGGTTTTTTTTTTCTTTCATAGATTTTTGTTGATTGAAAAAAATGGTTGTGTATACATACATGGTTTTAAACAGAATGCTTACAAAGCAATACAGAGGTGTGCTTGTACATATTTAACAACCAGGTTCTCTGGGGGGGGGGAAATGTATGCATATATACTTCTTAATTTAATCTACATTATTAATACTTTCTTAAATCTAGACAACCAACAAAATAGTAAGCCAAGCTCAAATTTGTAGCTTATTTATTTCTGATGTGTAGGTGTTCACATTAAAAATCTAACTATCAACTCTTGCTGATTATAATTGGCTCCAGCATATCTCTGACTGAAACACGACAGGGTACCCTCACTTTTGACATAAAACTGTCAAATGGCTCAATATTAAAAACATTTGTGGGATTATCAATGGAAATAGCATTTAAGAAGATGCATTACTATCTTCTTTGCAGCTAAATCCTATAGGCCATATCTTTCCATCTGATTGGAAGCTGAACACTCCTATGTATTTTGTCCCCTCTCCTTTTAGAATGGGAGCTCCACGAGAATAAAGAATGGCTTGTTTTTATTCATATTTCCAGTGCTTAGCTCAGTGTTTTGTACATACTAAGTGTTTTCCATTCAAATGGGGGGTTTATAGAATGGGATGGAGAAGAATTGCTCGAGATAAGGTATAAATTGGGTTGCAGTTAATAAACATGGAGAAAGTATGCACATCAATGAAATCACAGATAAATTTTTAATTTAAATTAAAAATGAAAAAGTGATAGAAAAGTCTAGATTAGTCTATGACTAAAAAATAGTCATAACATTAAGCAGGCATAGAGCATGGGACAGGCATAGGGGCACAGCCTGGCACAACATTCCCATTAACCATTCCAGCTCTTCTCAGAGCAAGAGTCAATGGGGATGTTTGCCCAAGGTATATGCCATCATATCCAGAAAACATCAATATATAGGTAGTGTATGTATATATTCAAAATGGCATTACTGTGAGCAGATTAATGGCATATGGTCATGACGGTAAAAATTGTTGAGACTTTAGGATTTTATTTAACCTACATAGCATAGCAGATGATTGTATTAGCAACCTTTACTGGGTATTCAGTGGAGGATATAGTACATAGGGATTACATCACAGAGGCATTTGTAGAAAGAGTTTATTTTTAACTTCTCAGAAATAGTCAATAAACATTTATTAAGCACTCGCCATATACTAGACATTGTACTAAGCGTGTATGAACAAAGGCAAAAGGAAAAGGAAATTCACAGGCTTATAAAATAAAGTGTTACAAAAGATTATTAACTGATAGGTAAAAGTAAGAGTTATTAAATTCCAAAAGCCCCCGGGAAAATTCATTCATTTGTCAATGGTGTGCCATATTGGGCACAAACTACCCTCATCAACCTTAATTGTGACCCCAGCTCAGAATCAAATCCTTCCCCCCAAAAGGAGGCATAGTCAGTTGTGTAGCCACAGGCCCCTAATGTGTTAAAACAAACTCGATTGCAGTTTCTTCTAGAATTAGTTTTGGGAAGAGATAAAATTACATCTGTTCAGCCACAGCCTTTTAGAACACCTTTGAGATGAAGGGGAGTCTGGGCATCAGGTGATAATTAACTAGCTCTCTTTTTTAAGGGGAAAAGGTTTTTTGTTGTTGGTGGTTTTTTTTGTTTTTTCTTTGCATGTGTTCTTTTAATTGCTGCCTGATTGAGCTGACAGGGAACTTTTCTGCATCGGGAGGTAGCATAATTGCTCAAAGAGAAAGCAATGCTCTCTTTAAAAAACAAAGAAGGATAAATCCAAAATGTTTAAATGGTGGCATTAGGAGAAATGCCTTCCTTGGACAGTTCACAGAAAATGCTATTAGAGGGAACTGTAAGAAAGAGGAATATCAGATGTTGACACTGTGAATACAACATCCCAAAGATAAAGGAGACAGAATTAGGTCAAGTCAGCAGTTTAGTCAACATCTATTACTTGCTCCTATCAATATTATGCTAATCTATGCAAGGGTCAAAAAAGAAGTGGAACATATAGCCTCTGCCTTTAGGAAACTTACAGAGGAAATATATTAGGGAAACAAGACATAGCTACCACAAAATAACTAAGTAAAAGTCCCATCTAGTTCAGGGCTGGAAAGTATATAACCTCTCTAATACCCTCCATTATTTCCATCTTCTATATGTATCTTTTAAAACCTAATTTGCCATTAAGTTCATTGTGCATCTATTTGGGTTTCTTTAGTCATATCTCCCTTTTTCTCCTCCTTAGAATTTTTTTCTCTTTGGGTCTTTAAATCTTCATCCTTATGATCTTCTAATCCCTCCTAGCCTAACTTTCCCTGTAGAATTTTAGTTCATGAGTGTAAGGATAATGGAATATAAGATCTTCCCTGCCCATTAATAAGGCTCACATGGAGCCCTGTGGCAGAGCCAATTAGGGAGAAATTCGACTAGGGAAGAACTTACCTAGGAGAACTTGCTTTCAGGGAGGCTTGACAGAGAGAAGCTTGAGATGACAGAGCTCCCTGGATTGGTAATGAGTACCTTGCTAAATCTCATCTTTTTGTGCCCCAATAACAATGTCCCAAATAACTATTTTGGTTTTGTCTGGAGGAGGACAGTTTATTATATTTTTCGAACAAACCCTGGGAATACATATGCATATTCACAGCAGCTGCTATGGGTATCACATTGGCATTACATTTGGTGATGAGGATGGGATCTGCATAAACAAAAACTAAAGTATGGGCACTGGGATAATTATTCATTGCTTCCCAGTTGTAATAGCTATGGTTTTGTGGCACCCCAGGAAAAGCAGTGGCCTGAGGGGAAATAGGCAAGTAGCAGTGATGGGAGTAGTTTCTGGGTGCCCAGAACAGAGCCCCTGGGAGATAATCTCACCTTCCCCCTCTGTAGCGGCAAGCACCCCAATATCCCCAGGGTGACTGCCAACACAGGTTCTTAGATCTGCTTTTGTAAAGGAAAGCAACTCAAAATGGGTTAACAAGCTTACTTTAATCAAACAAACATATTACCTAGTTCAGGGGGAAAAGGTCAGCACCCCGAACTTCAGAGTATACAGACAGATCAAACAGACAGGCTTCCAAACTGTCCAACCATTACATCAATACCAAATCACAGTTACCAGAGAGAGAAGCATCAACATCTGGGTTTTCAAAGCTGGGGGGGGGCTCTCAACAGCTGCCCAGAGTCTCATCTGGTCAAATCATACAATACTTCTCAAAGTGAGCCCCAAAGCAAAGCCTTCTGGCTCAGAGGTTGTAACAACCTTCTTGACTCACTGCTTAATCACAAAGTATCAAGGTGTGGGCTTTCCTGAAAAACAAGCCTCCCACCACAGGCTCCAGGTGCACTCAACCTAGGGGCAGGGAAGATCTTTAAATTTGCATTTCCATTACAAGGGAGTGGGGGGGAGGGGAGAAGAAAAAGAACAATGTAGGAAAGAGCATAGGAGAGAATAAAAGAAAACTCATAAGGAAGCAAAGAAAAGATGGACAATTCTCAGCACGACTTGTATTATTTACCATACAGGCTTCCTTGAAGTGAAAATTTACTGTAACATATTTTGAATCCTTTCTTATGTTCTGCTATGCACACAACATGCTTTTCCCCCCTTTCTTTGTATTTAAGTTCCTATATTTAAGTTTGTGATATGTTTTTATTTCTTTTCTGCAGTCTGTATTTGTGTTCTTGCCCTTGAGTCTAAAGTAAAAAAAAGAATACCATGTAATAAATCTGATTAAGATACATGCACAAAAAAAATGCTCCATTTATTTACTTTTCTGTTCCTTGACCCAAAATTTTCATTCCTCCCATTTCCCTTATTCCATTGAGGACACTAACAATCTTCATGTTGCCCAGTTTCATAAACTCAGAATCACCTTTTATTTTTCTCTATCTCATTGCCCTTTGCTCCTCTCAACCCGAATCCAGTCAATTGCTAAGTCCAATGTTATCCTCTTTACTCAAGCATTTGTAAGTCAGGGCCAAGTCTTTATTGCCTCTCCCCTGAACTATTTTAAACATCCTAATTGGATTTTTGCTTTCTAATTTCTTCCTTCTCAAAATCATTTTGCATATAGCTGCCAAAATAATATTTTAATGAATCAGTTATATTGTTTGTTTGATATTATCTTCAATGTAATTTATTTTTCCTTTGATTTTTGAAATATTGAATTACTTTCTCAGTAATGACATCAGCTTGCATGAGTCAGACTTGTGTTAATCTATAATAAACTTCAATAAATTTATAAGTGTGTTAAGGGAATTCTAATTTAAGCTCTTCCCTGGCCCCAAGGCCCTTTGATAGGCCTAGTATACCTGGAGCCTGTGGCAGAAGACTTGTTTTTCAGGAAATAATTTGTGATTGTGCAGTGGGTCAAGAAGGTTGTGACATTCTCTGAGCCAGGAGAAGGCTATATAAACCCTGATATGAGTCAATGTGCTTTCCAGCTTATGCCACAGACAATGACAAAACCAAAAATAACAGAAGGTTCCTAATGGCTAGTTGCCTGTTTTGTTATTTTTTTTGTCACCAGAACATGTTCTCTCCAGCAATGGGCTTATGTTTCACCTTATCATAATTTAATGTCACTCTAAACAATAATTCATTATAATTCAAGGGGAGAGAAGCTAATGCAGACATGAGCAATAATAGATGACCTTAGTAAGACATTTGCAGAGACTACCAACATGAGTTATAACAAAGAGTTTTAAGAAATCATTAAGAAATCATTCAGTCATCTTAGCAGAATTTACAGATATTTTTTTCAAAATCACTCTGCTGCTAGGTTAGCTTCATTAACTGATATGGTTACAGTCTACTTAGTAAGCAAATTATGAAGTAACATGCCTTCAAATAAGCTTTTCCTATATAGAAAAAGCTAAGTGTGATAAAAGATCACAATCTGAAAATTCAGATTTGTATGGCAATATTTTTTAAAATATTAAGCCAAACAATGTAATGTATTTTGATCTGGACTTGTGATTTCAAGGGATTCCCTTGTGGAGGGAGTTCCCAGTATGGATGTGGCCTCCACCAATTGTCTTAGGGAGAACCACAGCTAGTACATGTCAGAGGCAGGATGTAAACCCAGGTCTTCCTAACCTGAGGCTCACGACTCTATCTATCACACCACCCAGTCTCTGAAAACAACTCTGTCGTGTGCAATAAATAGTGTTTTGTGATGAATTATTTTGTTAACATTAAGCCGTATCTCATCTTTTTAAACCACAGTGAGAATGCTATAGAAAGTAATTAAGGAATGGTGAAACAATAAACATTGGTTTGAGCATTTTGTTTAATGTCTCAGCTTTATTCAGTCTGTGGCACAACCTGTGTGAGAGAGTTTCTTGAGAGTGAACAATCAAAATCCCAATGGTGGTAAGTTGCAAAATAATTATTATGTATAATAGCAGAGATATAAAGACCTTGGTTTTCCCTTAGATGCTCCAATTTGCCCTGATGTTTTCTACTCTAATGATATCGATATTGGTTTCATTTGGCAAAACCTTTCATCAAATTCACTGTATGAAAAAAACATTCAAAAACTACTCTGTTGAATACTAACAACTACAATCTGTTATGTTACACACACATTTCAGATTCAGCTATCTGCCCTCCTGTTATGTCTTTTCATGCCTCAAAAAACTGCATTAAATCAGAGCAGATACCTGATTATTCATGAGTCAATTATCCATCTTACATGTCATTCATGCCCCTTGCTCCACCTGTCACTTCTCTCCTTCTTCCTCCCCTTTGGTCACTTCACTGCTCCTTAATGCATCTACTCAAAGATGGCCAGGGGATCAAAGAGGAGCAAAAACTGGAGCCAGGCAATCTTTGTGCTTTCCAGTAACTCAAAATAAAATTGGTTGTCGGGGGAAGATATCAAAATCGATTAATAAAATGAGATTGGGATCATAGCTGGGTTTTATTTTCCTTTTCATCAGCATTCCTGTTGCCAGTAATGATCATCCCAGGTTATATTAACAGATGAAATTTTAAGTTACAACTTTATTATATTTGCCTAGGTTTCCTATCTGTGACTTATATAGAATATAGGATAAAAAGGAACTTGGTATTAAAACAAATTTATTCTCTCACCTAACAGTGAAAAACATCTCAATAGTTTTAGGAGTAATTTTAAATAAATGTGCCCCAGAAATTAACCAGTCAATGAGAATTTGCTGAATGACCACTTAACACAAAACTAGCCGTGTGACCTTGGGCAAGTACCTTAACCCCAATTGCCCTACCTTCCCCCTTCAAAAAAGCAAAAATAAATAAATGGAATTTTGTTGTTATAATACAAAGTTCTCCCCTATTTCTGCTCACTTCATTCTGTATCAGTTTATAGAGATCTTCTTTGTTTTCTCTAAAACTGGCCCTTTCCCCTTTTTTATGGTATGTTAATATTGCAATGCATTAATATATGTTTAGTCCCTAAAAGGTGGACATTCTCTTGGATTTTTTAAAATGTATTTTATTGATATCTTTAGGCAGGTAGGTGACTCAGTGGATAGAGCAATGGGCTTAGAATCAAGACAACCTGAATTCAAAGCTGTCCTCAGACACTTACTGGAAGTGTGACCCTGGGCAAGTCTCTTAACCTGTGTCTGCCTCAGTTTCCTCAATGAGAAAATGGAACAAATAAAAGCAGACACTTTCAAGAGTTGTGAGGATCAAATGAGATTTGTAAAATGCTTAGCCCAGGGCCTCATACCCATCTCCCAAGTCTGTGTAAAGCTGTTAGCATAGTATCTGGCTCATAGTAAGTCTTTAATAAAGGCTTGTTTCCATCTTTCCTTTTATATCACCCAGAATTTCTTCCTCCTCTCCAAGTCCTGGAGAGCCTTGCCAGAAAACAAATAAAGAAAAGAAGGAGGAGAAGGAAAATGAAGAATAAGGAGGAGGAAGAGAAATTACTAAAACCAATCAATATATCAAAAAATTGTAAAAATATGTGCTATGTACCACATCTGTGGATCTTGCATTTCAACCTAGGAGTAGCCCTCCCAGTGTTCATAATGCAAGATGCCTAAATAGCACCAAGTACAGTATCCTATACACAGTATGCATTGTGTATGTCATGGATCCCTCTAACAGTTTGGAGAAGCCTATGGATCCCATATCAGAATAACATTTTAAAATGAATTAAATAAAGTACAGAAGATCCAAAAGAAAAGCAATTATATTGAAATATAGCTATCTATTGATGCAGTGTGAAGTAAGTGGAGCCAAGAAAACAATATATACCACAATTACAACAATGGAAATGGAAAGAACCACAAAACAATCAAAAATGAATATTGCAAAATTACGAAGTCAGAAAAAGTATAATATCAAAATAGATAAATGAAAAGATACCCCTCATTGAATCCTAATCAAGATGCCTCAAGCCCTGATATTCTGTCTTCCTTATGGACTCCACTGAACAGCAGGCCCACTGCCCCTACCCGACCACTCACCCCTCCAGGCCCCTACATACACATTCAGTATCCTAACTTCTTCATATACGCCTCACTGATCACTAGAACAGATGTGTCCATGAAATCATATTTCTCAGAGAAACAGCATCTATGTCCATGTGATGGGATTCCAGCCACTGCCTCTAGCCAGCCACTGCCCCCAGACGAATTCCTCATATTTTCCACAGAAACAGCAGGTGTGTCCTTGTGCTAAACCACAACCACATCCACCTAATCTCAGACAGGACCACAATACTCAATCAGAAAGGAGCACCACCAGGCTGCCTGAGCAGAATGTGGACCCCAAAACAATAGGAGGGACTCTCCCTAAGTAGGCACTTGTGCACTGATAGTAAAGAACTGACCTCGAATGCACTTATGATATGGACTTATTATAATATCATTATCATACATACATACATACATACCCCTCAATGGGTTTTTCTGAATGCATTGTGGGTAATTGCATGTGCATTTCCATGGTGGTTGGGACCTCTCCCCTATTAGCTAATCCTTTAACAAACCCCTCCTGCCTTTTTAATATTTATAATTTCTATTATGTAATCGCATCTTTATCTGGTAAAAATCCATCTTCTTTCTCTGAAGTTGCTGGTTCCTCTTGGCACTTAGCCTGCTTTATGAGAGGTGTCAATCTCAATAAATGCCTATACTTGGATTAGAGGTGGTCTGACTCTGAATTATTTGAGATGGTTCCACCACAACACATCATGAAACCCCAACAGTTTTTGGTATCCCTGAGCGTACAGAGCCTAAAACCCAACACCCCCCATTCCCACTCCTTTGTAGCTTCCTTAGCTAGATCCTGTACCTAGTTTCCTCAGACTCCTGTCTCCATGACACCCTGGACTGGAAAAATTACTCATTGTGAGTTTTCTTTGAATGAACACATCAGGTATTTGTCTGGTACTTTCCCTAGGTCGTTGTTGGAGCAGTTGTAAGGGATAATTAGTCTGTACTACTTCTTTGTACTCTACTATTCTGGCTCCATCCCTCCCAATGTCTTTATACAGCTGGTTTTCCACAGATAGAACGCATTCACCTTTCATCTCTACCTCATAGAATCCCAAAATTCATTCAAATCCTAGTTCATATCTCATCTCCCATATGAGACCTTGCCTGATTCTTCCCATTGTAAATGGTGTGCAGCTAGGTAGCTCAGTGGATAGAGTGCTGGGCCTGGAGTCAAGATGACCTAAGTTCAGGGGCCGAGCCAAGATGGCAAAGTGAAAGCAGGGACTTACCTGAACTTGCCCACAAATTCCTTCAGTTACCTCTAAAAAGTGAATCTGAACAAATATTAGAGTGGCTGAATCTACTAGGAAACAGATTGTGGCAGATTTCCAGCCCCAGTCAACAACATGGAGAATCTGGGGGGGGGGGGGCGCAGAGTGCTGGCAGAGTGCATGGGCTGCACCAGCCCAGATCTGACCATAGTGGAAGCAAAGCAAACCAGGAAAAACTGATTCACCGACTGTAGGGGCAATTCCCAAACCTCCCCTCCCAAACAGGGGTCTATCAGAGCTGGGTAAGTGACAAATACAGAGCCTATGGCAGTGGCAACAACTACTTCTGGATGTTAAATATTACATACCTAAACTTCGGGGAGCCAAGATGGCAAAGTAAAGCATAGTTGCTCTCAGCATCCCCTTTGACTCTGAAAAACCCAGAGAATATTGCCCCAGTGTAAAATCCTGAAAGAATGGAACCAGTGGCAGGCTTGAGAGACCTAGAGGAAGGGTGTGGCTATGGCTAAGGCTAAAGTGCAAGACAGGAGATTTCCCAACAAGTGCAATCTCAGCCAACCAGAGGGAGATTCTGAACCCCAGGGGGGTAGAGCCAGCAAGCACTAACACCAGGACCCCAGGTGTGCTTTCACACAATCAGAGGAATTGACAGACACCAGCTAGGCCTAGCTACCAGCAGCTGAGCCTGCCTGAGCTCTAGTCCAGGGTTTCAGAGGCAGAAATCTGAAGTGGCCAGACCATGCCTCCGCCACACCTCACACAGTGAGCTTCAGTGTGACACCAGGGAAACACCAAAAAGTACTGGTCTTGGCCTCAGTCTAGGCACTCAGAGGCCACAGCAAACAAAGTCAACAACCAGACCTCTAATTCCCAGCATAAGAAGCATGAGCCAGAGCCCTCTGTACTCCAAAATCAGAGATCCACTTTAAAGGCCAGGAAATAGGCAATCATAAAGGGAAAAACAAATTGAAACAACAGAGACTTTAGGTTCCTATTATGGTGAAAGGGAAGAACAAGATTCACATTCATAATGTGGCTAGGGGGTGAAGTGCATAGAGCACCAGACCTGAAGTCAGGAGGACCTGAATTCAAATCTGGCCTCAGACACTTGATGCAATTACTAGCCCTGTGACTTTGGGCAAGTCACCTAACCCCAATTGCCCTCCAAAAATAAAAAAAAGATGCACATTTAGAAGAGGCAAGCATTGACACTACATTCACATCTGAAGCCTAGAAAGAGAATATGAACTCGTACCAAGCCCAAAAAGCATTATTGGAAAAGGTCAAGCAGGATTTTAAAAGCCATATTAAAGAGGTAGAAGAAATAATCATTTATTTATTTATTTTTAGTTCTTAATATTCATTTCCACAAGATTTTGAGTTACAATTTTTTTCTCCCCATCTTTCACCTATCCCCCATCCCAAAATAGCAAGCCCACTGAATATCCCTTCCCCCAATCCATTCTCCCCTCTATCCTCCCCCATCACCTCCCTAACTTTCTATCAGGGCAAGACAGACAGACCTCTATACCCCAGTGCCTATACATCTTATTTCCCAATTGCATGTAAAAACCAATTTTTTTTAAACATTTGTTTTTAAAACTTTGATTTCCAGATTTTTTCCCTTCCTCCCTCCACACCTGCCCCCACTGGGAAGACAAGCAATTCAATATAGGTTTTACATGTGCAATTACCCAAATCATTTCCTTACTTGTCATGTTGTGCAAGACCAACTATATTTCCCTCCATCCTATCCCGCTTCCCACTTATTCCATTTTCTACTTTGACCTTATGCCCTTTCAAAAATGTTTGCTTCCAACTACCCTGTCCCCCAATCTGCCCTCCATTCTATCATTCCCCCCTCTTATCCACTGCCCCCCATTTTCCTGTAGGGTAAAATACCCAATTGAGTATATGTGTTATTCCCTCCTTAAGCCAAATTCAATGAGAATAAAGTTGTTCCATTCCCTTTCACCTTCCTGTTCTTCCCCTCCATTGTAAGTTTTCTCTTGCCTCTTTTTTATGAGATAAATTACCCTAATCGATCTCCTCCTTTCTCCTCCCAATAAATTCCTCTCTCACCTCTTAATTTTATTTTTTAGATATTGTCCCTTCATATTAAACTCATCCTGTGCCTTCTATCTATGTATACATGAACATACATAGGCCCACACTCACATATATATTTATATACACATACATCCTCCTATACATACATATGCATGTATACATATATACATATATATGTGTGTGTGTGTGTGTGTGTATAATATCTACACATATATTCCCTTCAACTATCCTGAGAACAGTCTTATGAGTTACAATTATCATTTTTTCATGGAGGCATGTAAATCGTTCAACTTTAATAAGTTCCTTATGATTACTTTTTCCTGTTTACCTTGTCATGCTTCTCTTGTTTCTTGTATTTGAAAGTCAAATTTTCTGTTCAGCTCTGGTTTTTTTAATTTGAAAATCCTCTACTTCATTGAATATTTTCCCCTATAGCATTATACTCAGTTTTGCTGGGTAGGTGATTCTTGGTTTTAGTCCTAGCTCCTTTGACCTCTGGAATATCATATTCCAAGCCCTTTCAATCCTTTACTGTAGAAGCTGCTAGGTCTTATGTTATCCTGATTGCGTTCCCACAATACATAAATTGTTTCTTCCTGACTACTTTCAGTATTTTCTCCTTGACCTGGGAACTCTGGAATTGTGCTATAATAGTCCTAGGAGTTTTCTTTTTGGGATCTTTTTCAAGAGGTGATTGATTGATTCTTTCAACCTCTATTTTGCCCACTGGTTCTAGAATATCACGGCAATTTTGCTTGATAATTTTTTGAAAGATGGTGTCTAGGCTCTTTTTTTGATCATGGCTTTCAGGTAGCCCAATAATTTTTGAATGATCTCTCCTGGATCTATTTTCTAGGTCAGTGGTTTTTCCAATAAGATATTTCACATTGCCTTCTGTTTTGTTTTGTTTTTTTTCATTTGTGTGGATCTGTTTTATAGTGTCTTGATTTCTCATAAAGCCATTAGCTTCCAATTGTTCCAGTCTTATTTTGAAGGAGTTATTCTCTTCAGTGAGTTTTTGAAATTCCTTTTCCATCTAGCAAATTCAGCTTTTAAGACATTCTTCTCCTCACTGGTTTTTTTGAGCCTTTTTTGGCATTTGAGTTAGTCTATTTTTTAAGGTGTGATTTTCTTCAGTCAGGCTGTTCACTCACTTTTCATGATTTTCTTGCATCATTCTCATTTCTCTTTCCAATTTTTCCTCTACTTCTCTTACTTGATTTTCAAAATCCTTCTTGAGCTCCTTCATGGCCTGTAAGCAGTTCATATTTTTCTTGGATGCTTTTGATGCAGGAGTTCTGACTTTGCTATCTTCTTCCTACTCCATGCCTTGATCCTTTTGTCCCCAATAAAGGAATCTATGGTTTGATTACATTTCTTGGGCTTACTCATCTTGCCAGTCAATTACTTGACTTTTGAGTGCTTTGCCGTAATAGAACTCTGCTTCTAGAATGGAGAGAGCTTCATCCCAAATTGCTGCAGTTTTCACAGCTGATGGAGCTATTAGTTGGGTACCCTCTCTAAAGACACCTTAAACTCTGGCTCACTGGCCCCACACCCCAGGACCACCACCCAAGTTTCCAATCCAGATCTAAGCAGGTTAAAGCAAAAGCAATTACATTCTGAATACTTGTTTGGTCCCTCTGCAAACTGCAAACCAGGAGCTACTGAGACATCCAGGCAATGGCAGCTGCACACCCACTATGCTTCAGCCACTTCTTGCCCTGGCCAGACCACACTCTCAGTTCCCCACAAAGTTCCACACTGACCTTTTGCTTTCTTTTTGGCATTTGTGGGTTGATAATTCTGGAAAGCACCATAGCTGCTGGTGATTCTCTTTTCTGAAGTCTCTTTTGGGACCACCACTGGTCGAGGCCATCCTGGGGCCAAGAACCATGTGGCTCACATGGGGCTGTGCTCATCTCCTTTCTCTGGGTCTGGAAAATCTGAAATTGAATCCCAGGTGTGGTTTCAGTATGAATCTCTGAAAGTACCTTTTGAGCTGCCTGTGCCATGGGAACTGGCTCTATGTTTCTGGAGGTTTCTATCTGTGAATTTCATAGGTAATTGACAACTACAGATAGGCCTCTGGTGTCTGCTGTCCTGGGGAGGGGCAGAAATGAATTACAACATCTTGTCTCCTAGGGAGTGACCAAAGAGGTCTTTTGGATTTGAAAACCTGTTGCAAAATGTCACATTATTTCCATCTCTCCTGCTCTGGAGTACAACTGCTCTTCCCCATCCCCATGGTTCCTTCAAATTTCACAAGTTATCTTGTGTGATAAATCCTATCAGCCTGCCAGGCTTTTTTCAGTGGGAGCTTTGTTTCTCTTTGTCTCTTTGTGGGTTCTTTAGCTCTAAAGTTTGTTTAGAGTCATTTTTACATGTATTAGAAGTGATTGGGGGGCGGCTAGGTGGCGCAGTGAATAGAGCGTTGGCCCTGGAGTCAGAAGGACCTGAGTTCGGAGCCGGCCTCAGACACTTAATCCACACAAAACAAAAACCTAGCTGTGTAACCTTGAGCAAGTTACTTAACCCCAATTGCTTTAAAAAAAAAAAAAAGATATACAGAAGTGATTGGAGGGGAGCCCTCACCAAGTTTGTGCTTTTACTCTGCCATTGTGGCTCCCTGACCAATTATTTTAAAAATACAGTTGGAAAAATGGAAAAAAAAACTTCACTGAAGAGAACAACTCCTTAAAAGTACAATTAGCCAAATGGAGAAGGAAGTTCAAAACCTAACTGGAGAAAATAAATCCCTGAAAGTAAAATATGACCAAATGAAAAAGGAGGTTCAAAAACTGAGGAAAACAATTCTTTAAAAATTAGAATTAGAGGGGCGGCTAGGTGGCGCAGTGAGTAGAGCGTTGGCCCCGGAGTCAGAAGGACCTGAGTTCGGATCCGGCCTCAGACACTTAACACACACACAAATAAAAACCTAGCCGTGTGACCTTGGGCAAGTTACTTAACCCCAATTGCCCTCCAAAAGGAAAAAAAAATTAGAA